>AVPN01000844.1:11880-27253 GCA_000695325.1 Pleurobrachia bachei
CTCTCTCTCTCTCTCTCTCTCTCTCTCTCTCTCTCTCTCTCTCTCTCTCTCTCTCTCTCTCTCTCTCTCTCAAAAGATCGATCACTCGCTCTCCCTCTCTTTCTCACCGCCTCTTTCTCCCAAGAGATCGATCACTATCCTATATGAATGGCTCTTGTATATTGGGAAACCTTGTTTTATGTTGACCCATCTTTCTTGGCTTCTGATTAAACCATCCCTCTCTTCCTAGTCTCTTCTTTTGTAGTTAATATAGTACCACCGTCTTTTCACAGCTCCAACTAAATCTCTCACTCCTCTCTTTCTTCTCCCAGTCTTCCCAGTCTTCTTGTTGATTAACCAACTCCCCATGAACTTAAATAACTCCCGGTCTGTGAAGTGGTGGGCGTTCTAAATTCACCTGATTTGATTGCACCACGAGAGAAATTTCGGTAAAAGTCAGGGGAATTACAGCATAGATCAAAGAGTGTTGTACCCGATCGATTTTTAAATGGCCCTTTTATACCGCAAGACTATAATGACAGAATGTTTTTACTTGCTATGGAGGAAAACAGTCGTGTATTAACCTCAGGCTCAGGCCACGGCTATTTTCCACTGAGACCTGAGATCTTGACGGTTTTCCTCCAGCAGCTGACACTAACTCCATACTTAAAACATTACTCATCATGCGTGACAGTGACAGTGACAGTGACTAGACAGTGAGAATTGGAGTACACATTTTGGGAGAGCCATGTCAGGGTAATGGAAAGGAATAGAGAGAATGGTGGTTTAATAGTAAGGAATATAACACATAACTTACCCTGTTCTGCAGCTATATTCACAAAATCATGCTGAAGTTTCTGAAAGAGATGAAGAAGGGGTTACGTTTTAGTGTGGTAAAACTGATCTGAGATTTATCGATAAAAGATCTTTTAGAATTATCATTTGCTTCAGCTTTAGCACGCATGCATACAAATTCAGCTCCAAATGCATAAGTTGAACATGGAAAGATGAAGATAATAAATCAGTGAATTGGTTATATAAGATTATTCACTGCAATGAATTATTCACTGTAATTCAATATTCATCTAATTATTCACTAGGAATAGTTCATCATCGTATTAATTTGACCTGGGAAATGAGGCGAAGCCTGACCCTATCCACATTGCTAATAAACTCGAGGAACTTATGGGAATTACTCCGACTACGCATCATCAAGATCTCAACAGTACCGAATGATGACCAATCAAGATATAGTTGAGAATTGATAGATCTGGATCAGAGTTCTGACGTGGTGATAAACGCACAAATGCACTTAAGAGATATCAACCGATGAGAAGTGTGAAGTGTCACGCTGTGATCCCTGAGCTGTGATCCCTGGTGTTCTATCAGATGTGATTGGTAGAGAGAGAGAGAGAGAGAGAGAGAGAGAGAGAGAGAAACCATCCCTCTCTTCCTAGTCTCTTCTTTTGTAGTTAATATAGTACCACCGTCTTTTCACAGCTCCAACTAAATCTCTCACTCCTCTCTTTCTTCTCCCAGTCTTCCCAGTCTTCTTGTTGATTAACCAACTCCCCATGAACTTAAATAACTCCCGGTCTGTGAAGTGGTGGGCGTTCTAAATTCACCTGATTTGATTGCACCACGAGAGAAATTTCGGTAAAAGTCAGGGGAATTACATCATAGATCATAGAGTGTTGTACCCGATCGATTTTTAAATGGCCCTTTTATACCGCAAGACTATAATGACAGAATGTTTTTACTTGCTATGGAGGAAAACAGTCGTGTATTAACATCAGGCTCAGGCACCGGCTATTTTCCACTGAGACCTGAGATCTTGACGGTTTTCCTCCAGCAGCTGACACTAACTCCATACTTAAAACATTAATCATCATGCGTGACAGTGACAGTGACAATGACTAGACAGTGAGAATTGGAGTACACATTTTGGGAGAGCCATGTCAGGGTAATGGAAAGGAATAGAGAGAATGGTGGTTTAATACTAAGGAATATAACACATAACTTACCCTGTTCTGCAGCTATATTCACAAAATCATGCTGAAGTTTCTGAAAGAGATGAAGAAGGGGTTACGTTTTAGTGTGGTAAAACTGATCTGAGATTTATCGATAAAAGATCTTTTAGAATTATCATTTGCTTCAGCATTAGCACGCATGCACACAAATTCAGCTCCAAATGCAGCTCCAAATGCATCTTTGAACATGGAAAGATTACGATAATAAATCAGTACAATTATTAAGTGCAGTGAATTATTCACAATAGGCCGTAGTTCATCATCGCATTAATTTGACCTGGGAAATGAGGCGAAGCCTGACCCTATCCACATTGCTAATAAACTCGAGGAACTTGTGGGAATTACTCCGACTACGCATCATCAAGATAATTCAGCTCAACAGTACCGTGTGTCCAGCACGAATGACGGATCAAGATGTAGTTGAGAATTGAGAGAATATATGGATCAGAGTTCTGACGGTGAATAACGATTGGGTTCTAGATCTGAGGTGGTGATAAACGCACAAATGCACTTAAGAGATATCAACCGATGAGAAGTGTGAAGTGTCATGCTGTGATCCCTGAGCTGTGATCCCTGGTGTTCTATCAGATGTGATTGGTAGAAATTGATAGGAGAGAGAGAGAGAGAGAGAGAGAGAGAGAAAGAGAAAGAGAGAGGGAGAGAGAGAGAGACAGAGACAGAGAACATTTTGAGATAGACCGTAGTTATAGGTTCTTGCTCCTGAGAAATTGCCAAGCGAAAGAAGCCTAAAAATCACCTAGATTTGAAAACTAATCTCCGGATTAAGATTTGGGGGGACAGTCTTCCCGCTAGGATGATAATATGATCTAACATATTATACCAGTTGCACGTTTCATATATATTTGAGGAATTAATTAATTAATTGACATGCAGATCTGCCATAATACTCCGTGTTCAAATAGCATGCACAGAACTTCAGTTGTTCCCTCTACGGCTCTACCTCTAGCTTACCATATGAATTCTATACGTCTCCAGCACTAAATCTCCCAACCCGTGGTTTATGGGATTTATGGGAGATTTGGGCGGGGCGGCATTCGTAGATACCCTCCGGAGAGTATTGACTGGTTTGGTAAGCGTCGCCTCCCTCAACCTCTTCCACCGGTACCCTTCTGTCATAATGTCACCCTTCTGTTATCACGTGTTATATTACTAACCATGTGGTAACGGTAACACTCCTTGGTGGTGCTGAGCAGGCCATACTCTAGGGTAAAACGGTTCACCCACCAGTTGGCTGTAGCTTCCGTGACAAAACTACAATCGGACATACAACAAGGTGTGCAACAGTACTCGATATAATAGATGGTACGTGCAAATTGTATCAGAAGCCGTTCAAATGGTTGTGTGTGAGGGTCTATAATTATAATGCTGTGGAAAATTAGCCAGTACTTTTTTAACTGTATGCGTAATTGATGGTAATATAATGGCCGTATTCAGATTTCAGAGAATACTGTTCATGTGCTACTTCTAAGTAGTACATAATTCTTACTTAGAACTCACACAGTGTTCTGTAAATTCATTCATTGATTTAGTTCAACCATTCCACTACACTCTCTGTTATCTGAGTTGCAATGATATCGTTGTTGATCTCGCTTAGACAAATATATCGCCTTGACAAAAATATATCACTCTGTCGACACTATCGGTACTGATAATGGTACCTAATGTGTACGTGCATAGTCGCACAATGATGAATTGACACATTTCTGCAGAGCGTTTTCAACGTTGCTTCTTTTCTTTAGATGAACACATTGTTCTTACATTGTTCTCTGTAAACAGTCTGATTGTTTAATCCTCCCGGCTTCTTACAAGAACATTTCTGCCACATTTTGGACTGCCTGATCTTTATGGTGAGCACTGAGCGAGGAGATTGGCACAATGACTGGTCAGAAAGTTCAGTGAACTGGCGATAGAGTATTATATCCTCTGTGAGGGCAAACAGTATACCTCCATGGCACTTTGAACTTTTTATTGACGCAAGGTGACACAGGTGACATAATTCCTGGGAAAGCCCTATTATCTCCCACACAATTATTCTACCAATCTCCAGCCCCCCTCGAGTTTTCCAATTATACGGTTGTATTATGTCAGTCGCATTTCCTGTATAAACCAATCAAGGCTCACCGTTCATTGCACAATAATGTCACTCTCCCACCCCAACCATCGTGGGAGGGGGAATATTACTATTACCCTTCCCCTCTCTTTCACCCAAAATATATTCAAGTGTATTAATTTCGCCGCTGCCTCTCTCTCGCTCATATACCAACATCCCTTTATCTTGATTAAGTAGTTTTCTCTCTCCGCTGCCTAACCGCTCCTCCTCCGTAGTCTCCAGACAAATTTCCTTTGAATGCAGTGTTTGTGTTTTAGCTCCTATCCCTGATTAGATCCCTTTTAGTCCGGTCTTACGATGACCATTTTTCGGCATACTCGTTCTAAAGCTAATTTTATTTCCCTAGAAACACTCCCTGAAGTTGTCAAAAACTACTTCGACGTAATATTACTGCATTATCTGTTACTTAAGAACTATACTCGTGTGTTTGGGGAGGGGTTCTGTTCAGAAATATAGTATGCATGAAAGAGGGTGAAATGAGAGAGAGAGAGAGGGCCGATATCAGGGGCCAATTCTTCATTAGTGGTGATTGCTATGGTATTAGAAGTTTCTTAGCAATTCGAACATGTGAATCTATGATGGTCCGTGAGTGGAGCTGTGTGAATATATAAAATATTCTCATTCTGTATTTGTATCAAGTGTTGTGATGCAATATCGTACCCTCTATGGGGGAATATAGCCCTGAGATATCAGGTCCCAGGGGTAAATAACCGTGACCTGAACCTGAGGTTCAGGCACGACTGTTTCTCCCGATGTTTTATTGTATCTGTTTTCTTCCCTCAATTTAACCCTATCCCTCTCTTTTAGCTCAGATCATGTCATTTTTCAACTCTACCTTCCACTCCCAAGACCCAACATCAGTAGTGGGTGATATCATCTACGCTATCATCATCCTATGCACCGTGATAGTTGGTGCTCTCGGTAACATGTTTGCCCTCACGTACTTCAACGTGAGTGGCTCAACCAACTCAAACGGACGGTATTTCAAGAACGTCTACATGATGATAGCTATTGTGGACATCCTAATTTGTGTCCTCTCCCTCCCTCTTGTGGAGGCTGCACTGAGAGATGGCCGTAATGCGGCTCTATTTGGCGATGAGACATTTTGCACCGTGTGGGGGTGCCTCTGGGCTATATCCGTCTCTACCTCAATATTCCTTATTGGTCTCCTCAGCTTCTCCAGACTCTGTCTCCTAATGTTCCCCCAGGTTAAACTAAACCCGCTGGCAGCAGTGGCCATGTGTGTAACAGTCGTGGTGATCATGTGTATAGTGTGTAGCTGTCTGCTCCTCTCCAACACCACGTTCATGGCGTATAAACCGATGTGGATGTACTGTTTCTTCAGTATATACCCAGGCAGTAACTTGGATTATATTATCACCCAAGATGGCTACAAAGCTGGGATCTTCATCGTCATTCTCTTCACCTTGATCCCAACGATAACATTTGTCCTAATCTCCATCTCCTTCGTACTATCACTCTTCTACCTTCACCGAAGTCAAGCTGCAGCCAACCTAACCTGCAGTGGCAGGACCCAACGGACAGTACATGCTGCCAAAACGGTCGTCTTGGTTACCATGATTTATATCATCAGCCAGCTCCCATTTGTCCTGCTTGCCATCCAGACACTCCACAAACGGATCTCTTTCTATACGGATGACCCCATGACCGCCAAGGATTATATTCACTTAATTAACATTGGCAGTAACGAGTACTTTCTAAAGTATTTCATCTCCTTTGCGGGGGTTTATTGTATTCTGGCTAACAGCATGTTGAACCCAGTGGTTTATCTCCTCAGGATGAGCAGGTTCAGGCAGTATTTTGCGAGACGGTGGAGTGCCGCTGCAACAAACTCTGTTTATGCTATCAACAATATTATTTGATGTGACATGCAGTTCATTGTGTAATTTGTGATGCTTTTGTGAATTTATTGTTGCTTTTCGTGTTGAAAGATTTCATAATTCAGACAAACAGGCGTCTATTATGGATTGCGTACAAAATAAACAGTGGGTGTGACAGATATCCCAAACTGTCAACAACAGAAATGATGTAACAGGCTAACAGAAAATATAAGTCAGGCTACAAACTAGATACCTAAACGAACTCAAGCAAATTAGGCTCCTATACTATATTTTGACAAGGTATATAACAACACGTGCACGTACACACACTGCACAATTAGTGTGACACTCATCCAGTACACCCTACTTCCAGAGAAGCTGGAAATGAGAAGGCCATTACCAGTGAGGTCGACACCGCGACGATAGAAAATTGCTAAAACACACTATTAGGAAGTGCGTACAGGGAGCGCCAAGAAGGGAGAAAAAGGGAGCCATTATATCGTGAACTGGACTGGACTGTGTATACTGTACAATGTACGTATAAAGATACAGAAGTGAGATAATTATTGAGCTTGCCAACTAATTGGAGGGATCTATATTATAAAGTACAAATGAGTGGCGTGATGGTGATGGAGTATCCAATTTAAAAACGTAGAAAGTTACTCGAAACATTAAAATGTTTCATCCTATCAAGGATACTCCCCACAACGAAGAGGAAGTGAAGAGTTAAAAAAAGTAAGGTTTCAACTCAACAATGCCTACAATTATTGAACAGGCCGTCGACTGGCATTACGCAGTGAATGCCGTGTAATCGTCTCGATAATGTTTCGGAGAGGAGCTGAATTGTTCAAATTGAGAGTGATACAGAGAGACAGCTGGATGCGGCTTTATATTCGGCTTAAAACTGATTACCTACAACTATGGTTCATGCAACTATGGCTCATAGAATCTATGAGCCAAAGATGCATACAACTATGGCTCATAGATTCTATGAGCCATAGATGCTTACATCTATGGCTCATAGAAATGTGATCTGATTAGGTTCTATGAGCCAAAGCTAGTGAGAGTGAGTGAGAGTGAGACGTGAGTGAGACGTGAGTGAGACGTGGGAGGCACATGAGATATCGAATAATAATGAATTTGATAATGGGCACAAATGTAGATGATTTACATAACAACAAATTTAATATTGCATAATTAAAATTACACTATCAGTTCATCTTCGATATAAATGACAAACGGGTCCTTTTTTGGACAGTTCATATAGAGCTTTTCCCGTGAAGCAGTGATCAGGTAGGTACTAAATAGCCGCCTTTCATTATCAGGATCCCTAGTAAAAAACTCAGCAGACGGCAGCAGGTCTGATTTTCGAAAGTAGTATAGATTGTTCCCAGCCTGAAGTTGCCTGGCTAAAGTTTCTGATCTTTCACACTCTTCTAAAACCACCCGGTACACGTTGTTATTTAGTGACATCACTAACAATTATTGCTAGTGAATCCACTAACAGATTCTAAATAGGGGGATGGATACGTGATTATATGATTCTCATGGGGAGCGTCATTAGCAGAGTGAGACGATACGAGATACGAAACTTATGATTCGGGGGAGCTCATTAGCAGTGTGAGACGATACGGGATGCGGAACATGATTCGGGGAAGGCAACTTCAATTCTGGGAACAATCTATACTTAGTACTTTCGAAAATCAGACCTGCTGCCGTCTGCTGAGTTTTTTACTAGGGATCCTGATAATGCAAGGCGGCTGTTTAGTACCTACCTGATCACTGATCTGAAGAAATATTGAGTTAAGGAGCTTCTGCTTCACGGGAAAAGCTCTATGATTATGAACTGTCCAAAGAAGGGCCCGTTTTTTCATTATATCGAAGATGAACTGATAGTTTAATTTGAGTTATGCAATATTAAATTTGTTATGTAAATCATCTACATTTGTGCCCATTATCAAATTCATTATTATTCGATCTCTCATGTGCCTCCCACGTCTCACTCACGTCTCACTCATGTCTCACCCACGTCTCACTCACGTCTCACTCACGTCTCACTCACGTCTCACTCACGACTCACTCACTCCACTCACTCACTAGCTTTGGCTCATAGAACCTAATCAGATCACATTTCTATGAGCCATAGATGTAAGCATCTATGGCTCATAGAATCTATGAGCCATAGTTGTATGCATCTATGGCTCATAGATTCTATGTCCTATGAGCCATAGTTGCATGAGCCATAGTTGTAGGTCACCCTTAAAACTGTCCTCCGATTAGGATACTAACAAGGGGAATGATAATATAATGCAGCAAGCCTGGTAGGGAATGAATGTTAGATAAGTAAGAAAGGGAGATATATAGATAGCGAGAGAGGGAGAGAGAGATAGCGAGAGAGAGAGAGAGAGAGAGAGAGAGAGAGAGAGAGAGAGGGTGAGGGAGAGAGGGAGAGAGAGAGAGAGATACAGAGAGAGAGGGAGAGAGATACAGAGAAAGAGAAAGATAGAGTGAAGCAGCAGCAGCTGGGAAGTACTCCACCTCCAGGAGGTGCAGAGGCGTTACAGCAGACTGTTAGACTAAGCGTGATAGGGGTGTGTTTGGTAAACGGACAAACTAAAGAAAAAGATACAGGAGGAGTAGAGATAGGAATGAAGAGAGAGAGAGTCTCTCTCTCTCTCTCTCTCTCTTAGAGAGAGAGAGAGAGAGAAAGATAGAAGGGTACTAGTGCAGTTGCAGCTGTTGCAGAGAGCCCTGTATTAGAGCTGTTGAACGTGACAGATATTGACAGCTTACTCAACATGATACATTCCAAAATAAGGGCATATGTTATACTAATTGGGGCTTCTAGAAAGCCATGTTTATCCAGGGATCAATCACAATGTGGCATTGTGTCACGCACGGTGAACGGACTGATCACTAAACGTCCCCGGGAGGGTCGAGCTGATGGATAGGAGAAGAAATGGTAAAAGTAAAGAGATCAACAACTTCAAAGAACAACCAAAATGGACCAATTTAATTCATTTTGTGGTTCTACGAAAGCTAAGTTTATAAAGGAGCACTGGGGTCTGTGATAAATACTAGGGCAAAGAGCTCTACCGCGGGATCTAGATCCTACTCCATTTGGTTTTCACTTCAATTATGTAACTTGGTCAACACACGTTGGGAAACTTGTTAATGCGTGACAAACTAAGTTTTTGATCTACTTAAAGAAGGAACGGGGCAGAGTCCTGGATGATTCTCTTATTTCTCATTTTCCATGGCACGTCACAGCTCTTCTCATCTCTCTTTCCGGCTTTGCTGGGTAAATGCCCATGCGCCTAGAGCTGGACTCTTTGTATTTTACTGGTCCTGTTCTGTCGAACTAACAATAGAGCATTTATAATTATTCAACATGAGCGTAGAAATATTTATGAAGGAGTAAAACGAGTTGTACACATTATATACACGCAGGTGTTTAAGTTAACTAAAAGAAGGATATATACTGACACAAGAAGATAGTCAGAGAGATAATAAAGAGAGAAATACAGCGACAGAAAGAGAGAGAAAGGAATAAAATCGAATAGAAGGGAAGCACCATGCCAGCCAAAACCATCATCATGGTATAGTCGTCATAATCAGATCTTGCAGTACTACAAGAACTGTGATATATATTGACCACCATCAGGTCACAGGCGTCAATCACAGATCATGGTATTACGATCAGCCACTGATCATTGATACTCTTACGTAAGTTTATGGTAATTGGGATTATGGTATTGGTAATTAACGGATATGATGGCAGGTCTCATTGTTATCAGCATGTTTTACACCTTATTACACTTAAAGACCTGTAACTGTTGTACTGCTAAGTGAAGAGTTGTCTAAACTTATTTCCAATTTCACGTTAATTAATTAAGTGTGTTAAATATGTTTGCAAGTTAATGGAGATATGTTAATTACTGCAGGTTCATTACCAGGTTTGATACACGGCGTCGTCTCATCCGGATAGACCTGTAAAAACTTGCATGCTAAAACGATTTCAAACAACACTCAAATTATATGCTCAATCACCACCAATATCATAATACTCAGGGAACGATATAAATCATGTGATTTTACACGATTCGTTATATATCTGAGTAGTCTGCTTACCTTGTGGATGGTGTATGTGCCAAGTGCAATCTCGGTCAATGCAAATTGTACAGTGTGGGGGCATTTTGATGAAGAAAGCAGCTTTGTCAACATATTATTCAGCACACAATGACAACATTCAGTTTAACATTCTAAAGAGTTAAGTAGTAGTCGGATAGAGGATGTTTAGTCCGACTTAACACTTTTACACATTAAATATACGGTGAAGGGGCTTCAAGTTTTAGCTCGACGAGCTATATATGATTTATATGAAATCAGCGGATAAAAACACAACTATAAAAACTCAACTGATCAAATACAATAACATAACATGACAGTAATTCACCTTGTGAAAATGATATGACGAGTATATGATTTCTGCGAAGGATGGCCGATTCATGAGGTTTCGATAGCCCCTGTTTCTCGCACCCGCATTCCCACCCATCATAATTGCAGATGCTCCTTGAAATTCGACGAGGAAGTGTTTTAGTTTGCCGTGACGTGCACGTTGGATCGAGGAGAAACGACGATCCCTCGATTTGACGTATCAGTTACTCCTTCACCAAAACAACCACAACACAAAATTGCTACTAAATCCAGGTGGTATATTAAGGAGGAGAATATATATGTACAAGGAAGGCGGTCAAGCAAGGAGGAGGAGGATAATAATCAATGGAGACACTAGCCTGGCCAGAATTTGCTGTGTTTCAATCTGTTTATTTTTAACCAAATTATCAAGCACAAATGTACTCTCCCTCTCTCTTCCTCATTCCTCTCTCACTCTCTCTTCCTCATTCCTCTCTCTCTCCCTCTCTCTCTCCTCTCAATGTCAGCGGAGTGAACTATTATAACAGATCACAGTCAGATCCGAACATATACCCAACAAAATATAGAAAGTGAGAGAAAGATAAAGATGAAGAGATAGGAAGAGAGAGATAGAGAGAGATAGAGAAAGGGAGAGGAAGATAGTCTCTTTCTATCATCTCTAGATATATTTTTCACCCAAGGTCTCTGTTCGGTGGGATGCTTGGAGGAGACAGACAGACCGGGGAAATAGATACTTAATCACTAATCGTAATACATAATTTATGCAACGCGATCAGATATCTGGTGGTGTGCCGCTTTTTTGGCAATTGCGTTTGACCCTGGTTTTATGTAATACACGGAAATTGGTCATGAGCTGTGATCTAGGCGTGGAGCTTCGTAAACGTGCGTAGTAGCCAGTCTAACTGATGCGCATCATCACATGTGTGTGACCATATACATATATTGTTAGCATCACGTGGCAATCAATTCATTATCTAATAGAAGAATATCCATTGGATGAGGCAGTCCTTATTACTTTTTGAAACAATTAAATTGGCCCTCTAGAGAGATCCTTCTCAACCCCCAACCTCTCTCTCTTCTATTTCTCCAGTTCTCCCTCTCTATGTCTCTCTCTCTCTCCCTCCCTCTTTCTCTCTCTCTCTCTCACTTAAAACCCGATTGAATTGACCAAGTAAGACATCTCTCGATGCAACCTTTATTAAAGAAGTGCACTGAATCTTCGCCCTTCTATCTTATTTAAAAGTTCCCCCGAGTTCTCTCCTTTTCTCTCCCCCTCTCCCATATACTCGCCATTCGGGCTGTAAACCAATCAATAACGATTGGGCAATCTGCAGATAAGTACAAAACCAAGTAGTATTGCATAACAACCTTGAGGCCTTCCATATATAAACAACTGTGAAGCTTCACAAGAGGGTATATAGTGCATAACAAATTGTAGCACTGTTCGATACCCAATACCGAATTGTATATAGATCTCGATCTATGAGGCTTCTTAATTAATTGTTTATACTACTTCAAAACCACTCTGCAAGAGCCCTCTTTACCCCACACAAGTAGTACAATATAATATGCATATCATCTAGGATCGGGCATAAACATTGGCGTGTTGTTCGCCGTGCTAGGGTAGGAGGCCTCTATATAGGATCAGGCGCGGGTCTATTACTGTCTACCTGTCAGGATGATGGGGAGAGAGATAGGGAGATGAGGGAGATAATATATGGGAGAGATGGGGAGAGTAAAGATAGGGAGATGAGCATCGGGAGATAGAAGAGATGCGAGATGCTTCTCCCGAGAGAATTAAAGGAACATTTAATCATATTCTAGGACAATATCCAGCTCATTCGGCACGTGCTAACTACTCTAATGCACGAATATCGAATCAAAACGGAGAAAACTATATAGCATCACCAAGGACTGTGTATAATGTGCTTCAAACGAAGGGGGAAACTACCATCAGGGGGACTGTGTGTTCTTCATGTGACCCCCGCGAAACCAATCAGATCAAAGGAAACTTCTCGAAAGCTTACAACAGCTCAGTTAGATACAGAGGACCCTCAACCGCACCCTCCACCTCCATCATCAACAACAGAATCGACAACAAATCGAGATTCATAGTTCATACCATGCATCTTCCAGCTTGAACGCAGTCAACACGTTTAATCAACCGGCCGTGTGCAATCTGGTGAAATGATTTATAATTATTAAATGCAGGAGTACACATTACCAGTTAATTGCTATGTACACAGTTTCGTACTGCCGCAATTCCCTATCACGTCGCCAAAGAGTCTAAGTACTCTCTCTCTGATCATAGTTTGGTATGGTAAGAACAATGTGAAGTTCATACAAACATAGTGATCATCGGATTGAGAGGGAGAGTGTGATATTAAGATAGAGATGGATAGACATAGATAGAGATAGCGATAAAGATACCCACGGGTATGTTTATGTGAAGAAGGATCAACAACACAAAACCGCTAATCATGAGCTCTTAATCGCCATATTACCAAGTCGTTTACGGCCGTGAGTGAGAGGGAATGAGAGTCAGTGAGACTGTGAGAGGGAATGAGAGTAAGATGAACAGTGAGACTGTGAGAGGGAATGAGAGTGAGATGAACAGTGAGTGAGAGAGTGAATGAATGATAATGGAAAGTAATTGGGTGAGACAGTCCAAGAGGGTATATAGTGCATAACAAATTGTAGCACTGTTCGATACCCAATACCGAATTGTATATAGATCTCGATCTATGAGGCTTCTTAATTAATTGTTTATACTACTTCAAAACCACTCTGCAAGAGCCCTCTTTACCCCACACAAGTAGTACAATATAATATGCATATCATCTAGGATCGGGCATAAACATTGGCGTGTTGTTCGCCGTGCTAGGGTAGGAGGCCTCTATATAGGATCAGGCGCGGGTCTATTACTGTCTACCTGTCAGGATGATGGGGAGAGAGATAGGGAGATGAGGGAGATAATATATGGGAGAGATGGGGAGAGTAAAGATAGGGAGATGAGCATCGGGAGATAGAAGAGATGCGAGATGCTTCTCCCGAGAGAATTAAAGGAACATTTAATCATATTCTAGGACAATATCCAGCTCAGTCGGCACGTGCTAACTACTCTAATGCACAAATATCGAATCAAAACGGACTTTTGATATATCGTAGTGGTTCCTGACACATATTACACGAAGTTTGCTTGGGGGAAACTACCATCAGGGGGACTGTGTGTTCTTCATGTGACCCCCGCGAAACCAATCAGATCAAAGGAAACTTCTCGAAAGCTTACAACAGCTCAGCTAGATACAGAGGACCCTCAACCGCATCCTCCACCTCCATCATCAACAACAGAATCGACAACAAATCGAGATTCATAGTTCATACCATGCATCTTCCAGCTTGAACGCAGTCATCACGTTTAATCAACCGTCCGTGTGCAATCTGGTGAAATGATTTATAATTATTAAATGCAGGAGTACACATTACCAGTTAATTGCTATGTACACAGTTTCGTACTGCCGCAATTCCCTATCACGTCGCCAAAGAGTCTAAGTACTCTCTCTCTGATCATAGTTTGGTATGGTAAGAACAATGTGAAGTTCATACAAACATGGTGATCATCGGATTGAGAGGGAGAGTGAGATATTTAGATACAGATGGATAGACAGAGATAGAGATAACGATAAAGATACCCACGAGTATATTTATGTGAAGAAGGATCAACAACACAAAACCGCTAATCATGAGCTCTTAATCGCCATATTACCAAGTCGTTTACGGCCGTGAGGGAGAGGGAATGAGAGTCAGTGAGACTGTGAGAGGGAATGAGAGTGAGATGAACAGTGAGTGAGAGAGTGAATGAATGATGATGGAAAGTAATTGGGTGAGACAGTCCTATATCTAGACAGTATAATAGCCCAACACATGATATGTACGTGTGTGGTTGAGTGTGGCAGTAATCGGTCTCCTCATATTATTTCCTCCTCAACTAGTCCTATAATAGACACATATTCACGTGATAGTCAATGACATGTGAAAATGAGGGTAATTTGTGTGATATCATATCCATGCAGAGATTATATCTCGTCATATCATTTCAACAAGATGAATTATATACAACACGTACTAAGCTGATCACTTCAAATCACCGCCTAGCGTACGTGCCAGACCCGTTCTCATGCGCATATCAGCGTTCAGAAAGAATGGGTCGAGGCATACGAATGGCTGATCATGGTAGATCCCAGAGGGTAATAACTGAAGCAGTTCCCAATCACAAGGCAAATGGTAACAATATGAACTAATCCACACTATGGGAGAAGGAGGGAACAATATGGAAGAAGAGCCACACTAGCTGACAATGATCTCCGATTAATATGGTTTAATGGAATCACTTAACTGCAGCTCCGCGGTGATCCAGATCTGATTTGAATTAGCAGTAACAATTTGAACCAATCCATCAAATTATATATCAAGTACAATGTGCAGCTATCTGCCGACGCGATGAGTCGTGCAAATCATTCGACGAAGCAAGGTATTACGACAAGAACAAGATCCTAGGTCAAGCATCGATTATCGATTTATCACCAAACTGAAAAGACCAGTGTATTTTGAACAAGCATTATTGCATAAACATGTGACCGATCAATCACATGGTCTTTACTGATGAGATCTCTCCCCCTCTCTCTATATCTCTATCTCTCTATCTCTCTATCTATCTATCTCTCTATCTCTCTATCTCTCTATCTCTCTATCTCTCTATCTCTCTATCTCTCTATCTCTTTGGCCAACAAGAGCTCTCAAAACTGACTGATCATGATCTGGCGCCCATAAAAATTGAAAATGTCCGTGGGCTCTTCCTGGTTATGCTAGACGAAACGAAGGCAGAAGGGTTAAAGAGAGGTAGATAGAGAGGTAGATAGAGAGAGAGAGAGAGAGAGAGAGAGAGAGAGAGAGAG
>AVPN01000846.1:4243-22525 GCA_000695325.1 Pleurobrachia bachei
CCACCCGTAATTTAGGCGACTGTCACTCCTTTGCTTTGCATCAAATCACAAAATGACCCTCAAGTTTTTTGTAGATCTCGACAAGATCTTTCGAAAACTTGAGGGTCAGTTTTTGATTGGAGTTGAAATAAAGGAGCTATGGCAATGCGCAAAAAGGGTGGCGCGCGACTTTTGGCGGCAAATGATCTAAGCGCTCCTACTAGATTATAATCGCGCCCGGTTTCACAAAATCGACAAAAACTTTTGACATGCGCTGCAGATCCCTAGTGCGCGCGTTTTCAACTCCTCCTAGGGCATACGCCAACAAAAACTTCGTGAAATTTTAAGAATTCCAGTCAGCTCTCACCTTGCCAATCCGTTTCTGGGAACCGCTGACCAAAGGACATCAAGATGCACAGACTGACCAAGTTTCTTATCGATTGGATAAGATTTGGGGTGAAAATGTCGTTTTTTACATTTTTTAACCCTCGGACCCCCAGCCCCTCTGGCTGCTCGTGAGTCGCGACCGCCGACCAAGGCCCAAGTAAAGACTAAAGCCTCCAAAAAATCCCCTCCCCAAAATAAGCTATTTTTGGTTGTCATTGCAGTTTGGGTGTAAGGCAGCGTTTTGAAAATACGTAGCTAAAATCCGGGCTAAAATACGGGCTTGTCTCTAAACTGCTAATCACCGGTCACCCATACGTTTTTTATTTTATTTTTAAAGCTTTTCATAACTTAACTTATAACTCGCCGTTTCTAGATGAACCACTATCGCTGACGAAAGAAGATATAGCAATAGGTTTTACTGTAGTAGGGGACTGCGGAGAATACAAATAAACCACAAATAGTAACAACATGGCAGAATCGTAAGTTCAATGCTTTTTACAACATCATAAAATCATCAACTTGATTGTCACATCATAATTTTGGGTGGAGCTGCTTGGACATTTCGTGTGTACCGTTTATTAGTTATCGTTGTAGCTTGATTTATTATCACTATTTACTTACCCAACCATTTTCAGGGTAAAGGTTGCAGTGCGAGTGAGGCCCTTCAATCAGAGGTTCGAAATCAGTGTTCATTATATGTTTCTTTATTCTATCTCGTATTGATCAACCGTTTCAAGTCTTTCTAACTCCTTCCTAATACATTCAGGGAGAAAGACAGGGGCTCAAAATGTTGTTTGAAAATGCAAGGCAAGACCACCACGATGATCAATCTTGAAGACAGCAGTGTCGCTCCCAAAACGTTCACATTTGATTTCTCGTATTGGTCTCATGATGGTTTTGAGATGGATGGTGAGGGAATTAGTGTGGCCGCGGGTGGTTCAAATTACGCCTCCCAGAGGGATGTTTTTAACGATCTGGGCCAAGGTGTCCTAAACAATGCTTACGAAGGTTAGTGTGTGGGATTGTATTGTTACTTGTTACCTGTTGGTTTACTTGCTTGTTTTAGGGCTATGATGAGAGGGAGTGAGAGATATATAGTGAGAGACACATAGAGAGAAGGGAGGCAAAAGGTCCGTGTTTGCGTTACATAGAAAACGCTGCCATAGCAACATCTCTCATCAGACCACTTAACTGATACAACTATCATTACGTGGGAGGGAGAGAGAGAACAGGAAAGAAACGAGAGAGATGAATAAAAGAGAGAATAATAAGATAAGTGGGATGCGAAAGGATCCTAGTCCTGCTAAATACACTACGTCATGATGCATAATATAATGCCACTAAAATCATAAGCTCCGAATTATGTATGGGGGAAGGTATGTAAGTTATATCGGTTCTTAATCTTGAAGTCGGTATGGGAGTACAGGTAGTGGGAGGAGCTGTTAGTAAGAGAGAGATAGTTTCTGAGTGTGTGTGTGTCCTGTAATACTCTAACGGTATTACATTGCCCGGTTACCATGGTTACAATGCCCAACATCATACGAGAGGTATTAAATTATAGCCACACAGAGTAAACGAGCTCACATAGTTTTCATCCGACCAATGATATTCCCCCATTACCCTCAGATGACCTTACCTCAGCCAATCAAATCACCCCTCGTGACGTCATGTTTCACAGTAAACTTCAGATAGTTCCTCTACCATTAGTAAAAATACCTCCCTCCTATAAGAGAGGGAAGAGATCACATGTAATCAGTGTACAGCAACTTTATTGTCTGTTTCAGGGTTCAACACGTCACTGTTTACATATTTCAGGGTTCAACACGTCACTGTTTGCGTATGGTCAGACCGGAGCAGGAAAGTCTTACTCGATGGTCGGTTACGGGCCCAATAAGTGAGTAACATTCTAATGAGAACAGGTTTGTTGGACGTTTCCACACTCGATTTGTTTTGATTTGTCAAGCATCCAATCAAAGCTATTTCACTTTCTCTCTATTTTGTACATGACGTAACTAACGGCCATCAAAACATCGATTTGTTTCTCCGAGTATTGAATGGTTTCTATACTACTTCTCTCAACCCCACAACTCCCCTCCTTACTCCTTGACTTCTATTCCTCCCTCACTACCCAACTTGACTCCCTCACTACCCAACTTGACCACACTACGACATATTCTAACTCCAGGGGTATTGTTCCAATTACGTGTGACGAGTTATTTAAAACGGTTGAAGCTAACACAGACGACAATCTGAAGTATTGTGTTTATTTCTCCATGTTGGAAATCTATAATGAGTGTGTCAGGGATCTCCTGGTGAAAGATAACCCAAAGGGAGGGTTACCGGTACGTTAACAAAATGGGACACAACACAACAAACAAACAAACCAACAAACAAACAAAATCATAACTCAGTTTGTGTGGTTCCAATTTGTGAAACCGTACCTCTTTCCACAGGTGCGTCAAAATCCGTCTATTGGTGCGTTCTACGTGCAAGGTCTGACTAAACAGATTGTGGGTAGTTACAAGGGGATTGAAGCGAAGATGGATGAAGGAACGAATAACAGGACAGTGGCTAGTACTGCTATGAATGCAACTAGTTCACGAAGGTTAGTGTGTGGGATTGTATTGTTACTTGTTACCTGTTGGTTTACTTGCTTGTTTTAGGGCTATGATGAGAGGGAGTGAGAGATATATAGTGAGAGACACATAGAGAGAAGGGAGGCAAAAGGTCCGTGTTTGCGTTACATAGAAAACGCTGCCATAGCAACATCTCTCATCAGACCACTTAACTGATACAACTATCATTACGTGGGAGGGAGAGAGAGAACAGGAAAGAAACGAGAGAGATGAATAAAAGAGAGAATAATAAGATAAGTGGGATGCGAAAGGATCCTAGTCCTGCTAAATACACTACGTCATGATGCATAATATAATGCCACTAAAATCATAAGCTCCGAATTATGTATGGGGGAAGGTATGTAAGTTATATCGGTTCTTAATCTTGAAGTCGGTATGGGAGTACAGGTAGTGGGAGGAGCTGTTAGTAAGAGAGAGATAGTTTCTGAGTGTGTGTGTGTCCTGTAATACTCTAACGGTATTACATTGCCCGGTTACCATGGTTACAATGCCCAACATCATACGAGAGGTATTAAATTATAGCCACACAGAGTAAACGAGCTCACATAGTTTTCATCCGACCAATGATATTCCCCCATTACCCTCAGATGACCTTACCTCAGCCAATCAAATCACCCCTCGTGACGTCATGTTTCACAGTAAACTTCAGATAGTTCCTCTACCATTAGTAAAAATACCTCCCTCCTATAAGAGAGGGAAGAGATCACATGTAATCAGTGTACAGCAACTTTATTGTCTGTTTCAGGGTTCAACACGTCACTGTTTGCGTATGGTCAGACCGGAGCAGGAAAGTCTTACTCGATGGTCGGTTACGGGCCCAATAAGTGAGTAACATTCTAATGAGAACAGGTTTGTTGGACGTTTCCACACTCGATTTGTTTTGATTTGTCAAGCATCCAATCAAAGCTATTTCACTTTCTCTCTATTTTGTACATGACGTAACTAACGGCCATCAAAACATCGATTTGTTTCTCCGAGTATTGAATGGTTTCTATACTACTTCTCTCAACCCCACAACTCCCCTCCTTACTCCTTGACTTCTATTCCTCCCTCACTACCCAACTTGACTCCCTCACTACCCAACTTGACCACACTACGACATATTCTAACTCCAGGGGTATTGTTCCAATTACGTGTGACGAGTTATTTAAAACGGTTGAAGCTAACACAGACGACAATCTGAAGTATTGTGTTTATTTCTCCATGTTGGAAATCTATAATGAGTGTGTCAGGGATCTCCTGGTGAAAGATAACCCAAAGGGAGGGTTACCGGTACGTTAACAAAATGGGACACAACACAACAAACAAACAAACCAACAAACAAACAAAATCATAACTCAGTTTGTGTGGTTCCAATTTGTGAAACCGTACCTCTTTCCACAGGTGCGTCAAAATCCGTCTATTGGTGCGTTCTACGTGCAAGGTCTGACTAAACAGATTGTGGGTAGTTACAAGGGGATTGAAGCGAAGATGGATGAAGGAACGAATAACAGGACAGTGGCTAGTACTGCTATGAATGCAACTAGTTCAAGAGCACACACCGTTGTTACCATCCAGTTCGATCAGGTGGGTGTGTGAATCAGTTTTTTGTTGATTTGCAAACAATTTTTTGTAATGATCTGGATCCAAAATGAATAGATTAAGTGTCCTGAAATATTGTGTGTGGCGACCTCGCAGTATTGAACAGTGCCTATTACCCTCACACAGATCAAGAAGAACGAAGTGGGAGAGGAGACCAAGAGATCCAGTATTATCAACTTGGTGGATCTGGCGGGATCAGAGAGGGCAGGTAGTACCGGAGCAACCGGGGACAGGTTGAAGGAGGGTGCTAATATCAACAAGTCTCTATCCGCCCTGGGAAACGTCATATCGGTAGGTAGAATCATCACATGATTCACGAGTGAAGTAGACAGAGTGATGTGACAATCCACGTGTTATGTTCTAAGCCTCCCTTTACATGACAGTCTAGCTTGGCAAACAATCCAAATATTGAGGGGGGTGGGAGTGACAACAATATTTTTACATCAAACCTCTTCTTCAGGCGCTTGCCGACGCATCGACCGGCAAGAAGAAAGTTATGGTTCCATACCGAGACTCTGTGCTAACGAAACTCCTACAAAACGCCCTGGGAGGGAACAGTAAAACTATTATGATCGCAGCTCTCTCTCCCGCTGACATTAACTACGACGAGACATTGGGAACTCTCCGGTACGCGGACCGAGCAAAGCAGATCAAGAACAAAGCTGTGGTCAATGAAAACCCTATGGATAAACTGATTAGAGAACTAAAGGAGGAGAATGATAAATTGAAGAAAGCTCTGGGAGGGGAAATGCCAGTTGCAACAGGTGGGTGGTTGATGCACTCCTTTCTCCACCTTGATTCATACCCCCATTGTATTCCTTCTAACTGTACTATTCTTGAATCTTGCTATACTCCCCCGATACAATACCAGTTCCCATAATTATATCTCAATTTGACCTCCCCCCATATACAGGTGCCCCGGGGATGAGTGCTGAAGACCAGGCTGCCATGAGAAAACAGATGGAGGAGGAAATTAGGGCACAGTTGGAGGCTAATGCATCCGCCATGGCTGACATGCAGATGTCCGATGTTGACAGGGTGAGGAAGGGCATATAGTTGCAGGAAGTTGAGGAAGGGCAGGGGGGAGGCAGGGGGAGGTGGGGGTGTAGAGGAATGGATTTAGAAACATGGATGGGTGGCGGAGTGGTGTTCAGTGTTGCTTTATGGGCTTGTGGGTTCGGTAGATTACTAGATGAACTGTTGCTTTGTTTCTTTGTCGGGCAACATTTCCCACAAAGTGACATTTTGTGACAAATGAAATTGTATACCTTTCTTCTCCTTCATTACTTTTCATCCAAATCTAATTCTCCAAGAAATCATCCCTCTTAGTAACCCCTCAATGGCTGACATGCAGATGTCCGATGTTGACAGGGTGAGAGGAAGGGCATAGGGGGGAGGGAGAAACTTGGATGGGTGGCGGAATGGTGTTCAATGTTCCTTTGTCTGTTTGTTGGCCTGTGGGTTCGGTAGATGAACCCTTGCTTTGTCGGAGGACATGTCACACAAAGTGATATTTTCATGTGACAAATGAAATTTCTTCTTCTTCATTACTTTTCATCTAATTCTCCAAGAAATCGCCCTCTTTGTAACCCCTCAATCCCTCAGACGGCGCTAGCACAGCAGCAGTTTAACGAAGGTCAGCTAAAGTTACTAGAGAAGGAGAAAGAGAAAGAATCCTCACCCCATATCACCAATCTAAATGAGGACGAGGCACTTTCAGGGGTCATACATCATCTTATCAAGGATGGTAAGGGATACTGATAATTGATGATACTAAGTGACTGACAGTCATCAATATTGGACAGTTTGGTTCATTTATATATGTGTGTTAAATTCACTTGTATGTGATGTTGTGTAATGGTTCGATATATCTCTTCAGGTGAAAGCATTGTAGGTCGGAAAGATCCCTCCTCTGAGCCAGCTATTGTCCTGTCGGGTTTGAGCATCCAGAAATCCCATGCTATATTTGTGAGGGACGGAAACAGTGTGATAATCAAACCTGGTGTTGTTGGAGCAAAGACCAAGGTACAACATTACTATCTCTCTACATTACTCTAGTGGCATTACAGCTTGACATGCATCATGATAGAGACTCATTCTATCATTTGATTCATTTGAAAGCAGAAAGCATGATCTTAGTATGAAATGGTGTCCGTGTTTTATACTGCGTGGCGCCGAGGACCCCATTTGGGAATCAAATCGGGGTGTGGCGCCGCCAAACTGGTTTTATATCAGTTTATAATATCTAGTCAATATACCTGACCGTAATTCAGGTGAACGGACAAGCGCTAAACGGTGACCGAACCTTGATGCACAAAGATCGAATCTTGTTCGGATCAAACCACATGTACGTGTATTTTGATCCAGTGAACAAAGATTGTGCAGAGGGGACACCTGATAATGTTGATTGGGACTTTGCTCAGAAAGAGATTGCACAAGCAAAGGGATTTGGTGGGGGTGGTGATGGACAACTATCAAAAGGTACGTGTTTAAAGGAGTACCTTCTATGTGTGTGTAATCATTGTTATATGGGTCATTTTACTCATTTTAGAGTCCTCCTACTGGTAGTGATACTGGTAATACGATTAACACTCCCTGCTCCCATTGTACTTATCACCATGGTAACCCCCCCCCCTCTAGAACAGCAGTTGGCTCAAGAGCAGATCCTGGAATTGTTACCAATGGTCAGTGAAAGTAACGCTATATCGGAGGAACTTAACAAACACATGTATGTAAGGCGCGAAGGGATGGGGAGTGGTGAAAGTTATGTGCGCGCGCAGCGTCAGAAGTAACCATAACAGGAGTTCCTGTTTCAGTGTTGGGCTACAAAATTTGGAGCGGGAATTGGTAATGATTAGTTCAATCAGTCTCAACTCTAATTGTGCCATTTTCCTACAGGTCCTTCGAGGTTATACTCCTGTCAGGAGCAGCCAACCCAAGCGAGGGCTCGAAGGGAACCAAGTAAGAATTGATGCTGTAGCTGCTGGGTGTTGTTGATTTCTTTCGCATTGATACTGAAATATGAGCTCAAAATAATTTACACACAAATAATTTCCACGAATCCACGCATTTAAGAATGTCATAATTTACCCGGTCCCTCAGTAACATCAATGTCCCATTTTCCCATCTACTGCTGCTATAAATATATCGCTGTGTGCTAACCGCCGTCCCAGACATCACTGGACATATTACAGGGTTATGGTAAAGATGAAGAACTTGGTAACTGGCAACACGTGGCTGTGGGAGCGGGGTCAGTTCATGAACAGACGGTACCTCATGCAGGACCTGTACCAGCGGTTCCTGGATGGAGATACCACAGTAGATGAGATGCCAAATGATGAAGATCCCTTTTGGGATCCCCCTGGGGAAGTGCTGATCGGTACCTCCAATGCCTTTCTCCAGGCCCTGGCCTATGGGATTGATTTCGATGAGCCTATTATGGTGGGGGACTATAAAGGGGAGGACCAGGGAAAACTGAATGTAATGATTTCGCCATGTGATGATAAGGGCAATAGTTTGGGAGAGGATTATTTTATTGAGGATAGCTCTGAGCTGCTTGGAAAACCCTACAACTATAAGGTAGGACCTTACACTTGAAATTTGTTAATTATGTTCAGCGTGTCTTTGTAGTTTCAAAGTTTTGATTTGAAACAACTGGGTTTCTAATGCCCAGTGAATTGAAATATACTTCTTAATTCTTATGACCATATTTTCAATGCCCAGGTGACTATCAAGTCGTGTGATATCAACGAGAGTAGATTCTTTGTTGGAAGTTTCATCAAGTACAAGCTAGAGGGGGACGAGGAGCATACGGTTACACCCACCGTCACCAAGACCCTCTCTCCCGTGTTCAATCATGATCGGGTAGTGAGGATTGACAAGGTAATCCAGTCATGAAATATCCAACTTAGTAGATTTTTACCAATATATTCGGCTAATTTATCAGACATCTAACTACTGTCACTTTTCTTCCATGACTTACTTCTTAGAAAGTTACTTTCCCAGGAAGTTCCTAGAATCTGAACAATCACCTTTGTTACCACTACCAGATAACTATTGAAGCAATCGTCAATAGGAGGCTAAGAGTGGTTAAAGAGCAAAGCCCACCCTCTCCCTCTGTCTCTCTCTGTATGTCTCATTCTCTCTCTGTCCCCTGGCTCCCCCTCTTTCTCTCATTGAGAGTCTCAACATAATAATACCTAATCTTCCAACACCAGGTCACTCAAGACACCCTGGATTGGTTTGAGAACTCCTGTATTACCTTCCTAGTGTATGGATGCCAGGAGGATCGGGCCAGTGATGCCAAGCTAATGAAGATGTCTACCAAGGAACTCAGACAAAAAGAGGCCAGTACTGGGGCACTGAAAACTAATGCACTGACAAGACAGCTGACTAAAAGTAGTGTAGCGGATGATTCAGCGCCCCTGAAAACAGAGATAATTGTCCTAAAGAGGAGGAATGAGATCTTGGCGAAGAAGGAGAAGAGAATCCAGGCGATAGTTACAGAGTGGGGTAAAAAGGCCCCCGAGGAGCAGAAATTTGAGCCATTTTACCGGGCTATATCTGCAGCTGCATTTAATACCGGGACCATGCTGAGAAGTGCCGCCACTGTCATCACCCAGGTACTATATTGCCTAATGCTGGTTCTTCTTATTTTAGTAAAGTTCCTCAACTTTGTGACTTGATCCCCTCGAACTATCCTTCATCACAACTTCTTCCTCATTACAGGTGATACGAGCTCAGAAGCTGGTTGGCTCCCAAGCGGGTTCTATCGGGTCAGGAGGGGACAATGGTAGTACTACAGGCCAGAGTAATGGAACTGCCCCAAGTGCTGTCGGTCGGGCGGCAGGAAGCAAGGCTTGTATCATAATGTGAGTGTGGACTGAGAGAGAGAGAGAGAGAGACTCTGACAATGTCAGTGACAAGTCATTACTGGTGACAAACATATTATGTTGATATGTGTTGATGCCTTCCTGATATTATATCTGACTCGACTGCCTGGTAGCACCCACCAGATTTAAGGAACGAGGCAAAGCATATATAGCATGACGATAATGATGACGTTTTTAGTTTTGTACAGATATCTTTGTAGTTGTGTTAGTTTATTTAGTTGTGTTATGTGTTAGTTTACTGTAGTATGTAAAGAGAATCAGTAATACCAAAGTATTATATCAGAGAGAAATTGATGAGTTGATTTCCTATTATTTAAATTCCAGTTCCAACGTTTCCTAAAAAATCACGTGTTTTTTGTTTTGTACTAAAGCCCCCCCCCCTATTAATAACACGTTCCTCATATAGCTGCATGTATTTATTCGCTGTCAATGCTGTGCTGCATGTGTCCAACTACAACCCTCCTCCTCCAAATACTGCTGCAATATATGACGACATACAGAGCTGATGGGAACATACAAACCACACCCATTATATACCAGGTTAGTTGGCTACAGGGTGTTTTAACCCATCCCACATTATAACCCACACCTGGCATCTTAGTCGCTACAATCACACCATCTGACGCATGGCTTCAGAGCTCTTAATCTAATAGAGTGTACACCAGCTAAATCTGGCCAGCTCTGAGAGAGAAGTTTAAAATTCACTACCACTTGATTATTTGTATTTTGTATACTCCATCACAATCTCTCAAATTGGGCCAGCTGACTCTCGCATGTTACTACGGTCGTCCGAGCGTGCCGGGGGATCAGGGGCTCGGAGAAGATCAGCTGCTAGATCAAGGAGGACTAAACCCAGTCGGAGAATAGTGACAGATGGAACTTTGTTGTTTAGTCCAGATGATGTGGAACCTCCCTCCTTCCCAGCACACCCCCGCATCATAGAAACCTTCTCCACTTCCTCCTCGGCCTCATTGGGCGGAGAGTCCACCGCCTCCACGACCACCTCAGAGATGTTCCACACCGCACCGGATGCCACGCTCCCTCCTCCCATCATCAAATACTCCCTCTCCCCCACGGTGGTAGTAGTGGGTCCCACGGGCCCTGGGGCGGGATGGTAGAAGATGTTGGTGCCGTCAGGGTCCCTCAGTAAAAGAGGGTCAACAAGTGGGATCCATGTGGAGGAGAACTATACAAGTTACGACAACTTCTCCCGGGCCATGAGCCCCTTTACTGCCAGTGTAGCGGATACGATTAAACAGTTTCTCAAAGAGGAGGGTGAGATTAGGATACCCCCGACTAGACCCCGGACCCTGCCAGTCCCACGGTCCTCCCGGGCAACACCCCACATACCACCACTAGACGATACATCTTATCTTACTCTGCCGGGTGATGTTGATTATAAACTTGACATGAATTGGGTTATTCCTATAAATGTTGGCGGGGAGGATTTTTCAGTGCGGTTAGGGTCTCTCAGGCGGTACCCAGACACTCTCTTAGGATCAGACGAACTGTTTAATTTTTACAGAACTGACCTAGAATGTTTCTTACCTCTCCCCCTCTCATCATAATACCTAATTCCTCCACTCCAGGTCACTCAGGACACCCTGGATTGGTTTGAGAACTCCTGTATTACCTTCCTAGTGTATGGATGCCAGGAGGATCGGGCCAGTGATGCTAAACTAATGAAAATGTCAACAAAGGAACTCAGACAAAAAGAGGCTAGTACTGGGGCATTGAAAACTAATGCACTAACGAGACAGCTGACTAAGAGTAGTGTAGCGGATGATTCAGCACCCCTAAAAACAGAGATCATCGTGCTAAAGAGGAGGAATGAGATCTTGGCGAAGAAGGAGAAGAGAATCCAGGCGATTGTTACAGAGTGGGGTAAAAAGGCGCCCGAGGAGCAGAAATTTGAGCCGTTTTACAGGGCTATCTCTGCAGCTGCATTTAATACCGGGACCATGCTGCGAAGTGCTGCAACTGTCATCACCCAGGTACTATTAAAATATTGCTGCTAATTGGTTCTTCTTATTTTACAATAACGTTCCCCTACTTTGGGCCAAACCAACCAACCAACTTCTTCCTTACAGGTGATACGAGCTCAGAAGCTGGTTGGCTCTCAGGCGGGCTCTATCGGGTCAGGAGGGGACAATGGTAGTACCGCGGGCCAGAGCAATGGTACAGCCCCCAGTGCTGTCGGTCGGGCGGCTGGAAGCAAGGCTTGTATCATTATGTGAGTGTGGACTTAGAGAGAGACTCTGACAATGTCAGTGACAAGTCATTACTGGTGACAAACATATTATGTTGATATGTGTTGATGCCTTCCTGATATTATATCTGACTCGACTGCCTGGTAGCACCCACCAGGCGACACACACATATAGCATGACGATATAATATTATTATGATGACGTTTTTAGTTTTGTACATATCTTTGTAGTTGTTAGTTTATTTAGTTGTGTTATGTGTTAGTTTACTGTAGAATCAATGTAAAGAGAATCAGTAATACCAAAGTATAATCAGAGAGAAATTGATGAGTTGATTTCCTATTATTTAAATTCCAGTTCCAACGTTTCCTAAAAAATCACGTGTTTTTTGTTTTGTACTAAAGCCCCCCCCCCTATTAATAACACGTTCCTCATATAGCTGCATGTATTTATTCGCTGTCAATGCTGTGCTGCATGTGTCCAACTACAACCCTCCTCCCTCAACTGCTTCATTATGACGACATACGGTTGAGGAATAACGTACAAACCACACCCATGATACATACCAGGTTAGTTGGCTGCAGGGTGGTGTTTTAATCCATCCCTCACATAACCCACAGCTGGCATCTTAGTCGCTACAATCACACCATCTGACGCATGGCTTCAGAGCTCTTAATCTAATAGAGTGTACACCAGCTAAATCTGGCCAGCTCTGAGAGAGAAGTTTAAAATTCACTACCACTTGATTATTTGTATTTTGTATACTCCATCACAATCTCTCAAATTGGGCCAGCTGACTCTCGCATGTTACTACGGTCGTCCGAGCGTGCCGGGGGATCAGGGGCTCGGAGAAGATCAGCTGCTAGATCAAGGAGGACGAAACCCAGTCGGAGAATAGTCACAGATGGAACTTTGTTGTTTAGTCCAGATGAGGTGGAACCTCCCTCCCTCCCAGCAGCACACCCCCGGATCATTGAAACATTCTCCACTTCTTCATCCACCTCGTTGGGTGGAGAGTCCACCGCCTCCACAACCACCTCAGAGATATTCCACACCGCACCGGATGCCACGCTCCCTCCTCCCATCATCAAATACTCCCTCTCCCCCACGGTGGTGGTAGTGGGTCCCACCGGGCCCGGGGCAGGATGGTTTGGGGGCAACCTTGAGAAGATGTTGGTGCCGTCAGGGTCCCTCAGTAAAAGAGGGTCAACAAGTGGGATCCATGTGGAGGAGAACTATACAAGTTACGACAACTTCTCCCGGGCCATGAGCCCCTTTACTGCCAGTGTAGCGGATACGATTAAACAGTTTCTCAAAGAGGAGGGTGAGATTAGGATACCCCCGACTAGACCCAGGACCCTGCCAGTCCCACGGTCCTCCCGAGCCACACCCAACATACCGAAACTAGATGATACATCTTATCTTACTCTACCGGGTGATGTTGATTATAAACTTGACATGAATTGGGTTATTCCTATAAATGTTGGCGGGGAGGATTTTTCAGTGCGGTTAGGGTCTCTCAGGCGGTACCCAGACACTCTCTTAGGATCAGACGAACTGTTTAATTTTTACAGAACTGACCTAGAATGTTTCTTCTTTGACCGAAACAGAATGCTATTTGAATTTATCCTCCAGTATTACCAAAAGGGTAAACTGACGGTGGCTGGAGGATTTTTCGCTGCCACCGCCTCCCCCGAGCCCCATTGTTACGGGAAGCTAGAGGAAGCTCTGGTACGGGAACTGGACTATTTTAGGATCAGGTATGAGCTAGTGGGAGGGGACACAGAGGAAATAGAACCAACGCTTGAGGAGCAGAGACAGGAGGCAGCAGCAATGTTACAAAAGTTAGAGCCTGATCTTGGGAAGTGGATTGCCCGGAAGTTGGCCCTGTATGTGTTCCTAACAAATCCTAACAGTTCTAAACTGGCAATGTTGTGGATGGTAGTTGATGTGTTTCTTGTTGTTCTCTCTCTTTCATTCATCCTCCTTGAGTCTGAGGACATCCTTTACCATGCCTTCCAATCTGGCACCCTCCATATTGTAAATCGGGTCGTCCAGGCTGTCATTCAGGCTTTCTTCACCCTGGACTTTATGCTGCGGCTGATAGCGTGGCCCAGTAAGAATACAATGACAGGAGTGAAATCGTTCATAACAAACGGAAGTAACATTTGTGATTTTATCTCCCTGATCCCATTCTACGTGCCCCAGATTATACAGCTAATGGACCACAGCGAGGTCAAGAGCCTGATTGTCATCCGGATTATCCGGACATTCCGATTTACCCGGATATTCCGTATTGTTCGGCACTCCCAACGGCTCCAGTTCGTCTTTGAATTCATGTTGGTGAGCAGTCTCGGTGATCTTGTGGTCCTCCTCCAGCTGTTCCTAATAATGGTGGTGTTCTTTGCCTCTGCCATCTACTCAACGGAGACGATGCAGCCAGGGGAGGGTGACCCGGGGTTAGTGTCCATTGTCAGTGCCATGTGGTGGACGGTTGTTACCCTAACGGGTATTGGATACGGTGATGTGACACCCAGGACCTCCATGGGCAAGGTGGTGGGGTCCATCACCGTGGTTAGTGGTCTGGTCTTCCTGGCACTCCCTCTTGCTATAATCCTCCACGAGTTTGCCAAGTATATGAAGAAAAAGGGGTCTACCCTGTGGAAGGGCATTGCAGATGATGATGAGTATGAACCACCAACTTTACAGACTATCTGAAACAACCAATCAGAACTCGTTATTTAGGTCACGTGACTGGTTATCAGCCAATCAGGGACCAGTATTCTCAGCCAATCAGCGACCAGTATTACAGACTATCTGAACTGTTAACCTCATCATTATTGCCGGTCAAAATCCCCAGTAAAATAATTATACCCCCTCTCTCTGCACCATTTATAATGCCCTTGTGGTTAGCGAATAGCAGAGGAAGGGTCAAAGTCAGACAGAAGAGGCTAAGTGGTTAGATGGCGGGACTCATCTAGAAAAAGGGAGTCTGAGAATTTAAATTAAAGAGACAGTGTGATTTAAGTGAGAAATAAAAAACCTGAAGATGTAAAATGTATGGAACGGTTTGGTTTAGTGTGGTGATAGTAAGATTTTTAGCAGCACTAAAGTTTTATCCAATTGAAAATATATGCCGCGTTTCTGACAAGTTTACAAACGCCCTACATCAAAACTTCACATACACCCACACTATCTCTCTCTCTCTCTCTCTCTCTCTCTCTCTCTCTCTCTCTCTCTCTCTCTATTATTCTAAATCCGTATATATTTCTCCAGGTTTCCGGAAGAAAGTTACAGAATGATGAAACCCACTGCAGCAGCTGTACACACGTTGTGGAAAAGCTTTGTAAGGGAGTGACCTAAACAGTGTGGCCCATTGGCCCAAAAACATTCTCACACCAGGTTAGGTGTCATGTTGTGTACATGTGAGGGGGTTAGACTCTCACGGGGACATTAGGACAAGGTTGTCACACGCGCTACCCTGTTTTTAGAGAGAGGGCTCGTTTAATTGCATTACAGTGGCCTTCATTGTGCGCCACAGTAGCACATGTGTAACATGTTTCCAGTATGGGGGATGGAGTGCATCTCCCAGTATTGCTTGCTCAGCTGTAATCGAATTGAGAGAGGGAGAGAGAGGTAGAGAGAGAACCAAAAACACACGACGTGTTTGACTGGTATTAGCAGTATAGTTGTCTCGTATTTACCACCGCTCTCTCTTTCAAACCTTTTGCCTACCTCACTTCCGCCCATCTTCCATCTCTTCTTGATATTATCTCCTACTATTTTAGCTATCCGATATGAAATCATCTTCCTCGGCCGCAAGTGACATCTCCTCCAGCCGGGTGTCTAACGATGGTGTCTACCTCCTACTTCCCACTGCCCCCGCACCCCGGGATAGACCCCGACACAACCGGAGGAGGAAGAAAAAGGAACCCCCGGACCTGACCACTCTCCGCCAACCCCGGAAACCCAAATCCAGGGGACCTTCCTCTCAATCCTACGAGACAGCTCTGTCCAATGTACCGGAGATGTCTCCTAGGAGCCTTGCCATACATCGTGACCAGGCCCCTGAAGCTGTGCCCCTCATGTTGACCCACAAGTCCCTGCCCACACCCTCGGTCGGGGGGAGTAGTGGGTGCAAGATGTCCAAGAAAAAGCGACGACCCTCCCTGGGAAATATTTCAGATGGTAGTCAGCAGTGGAGGACAGGACGGGGTGACGGACTGAGGGATATACTCAATAATATCAGTCCAGGATACATCAGACAGGCACCAACAAATCTACCCCTGAAACGTAGAACACCATCCCTCTTTCCGTCCAGCTCACATGTCTCCTTGTCCGATTATTTCCGAACACCCATAATGGACTCATCAAAAGTCGCGGACATATTTGAGGTTAAGATGAACGTTGGGGATAGCATTAAGCACTTTGTCAGGGAGTCCCGCATGTCAATGTTGACACCCGACCCCCAGGAAGGGGCTGATGACACCAAATCACTGACAACCTGCCCCCAGGCGGGTCCAAGTGGTGGGTCCGGCAAGGGTCCCAGCGGCACGAGACCCGGGTCACTCAGCAATAGCATCCTAATCAATGTGGGAGGGGAGGAGTTTGTAGTAAGACATGTTGTTCTCCGGCAATACCCTGATACACTACTGGGGTCAGCAGCAATCAACAAATACTACAGACTCGATATGGGCTGTTATTTCTTTGACAGAAGCCGGTTCTTGTTTGAGTATGTGCTGCAATTTTACCAAACAGGCGCCCTCAACCTACCAGTTGGATTTCTCAATGACAATAAAAACAGGGATGCTCTGAATAGGGAATTAGAGTTTTTCAGGATACAATATGAATTGAGAAGGTTCTCAACAGTCTCTGGATCAGGGGACGATGGTGATACGATACTAGAGAATATTAGAGATGGGCCTGGATGGAACAGACTGAAGTTAGCCAAATTGAAGCTGTACCTGTTTCTAACCAACCCCCAGAGCTCCCTGTTTTCTCTTCTATGGATGATCCTTGACAATATCCTTGTACTCCTTTCAATCAGTGCGCTAATTGTTGAATCTGAACCCTACATGCAGGACTTTACCGCACGTTATTCAAACCGGACAGAAGATGAGAAAGTGACAATTGGGCTGGGTTACATCTTACTAAAAACTACCGCAATCATTGAAATAACCAGCTGGGTATTTTTCACTATAGATTTTATCCTCCGAATGCTGTCTTGGCCAAGATTACAGACATTCTTCCTCAGCTCCATGAATCTCTGTGACCTAACATCCCTTCTTCCCTACTACATTCCCGTTATTATCAAGCTGTTAGACGAGAAGGATGTTAAAACTCTTGTGGTGCTGAGATTTAGTCGGATGCTCCGGATTACTCGGATATTCCGGGTTATTAGACACTCCCACGGTCTCACAACCATCTTTCACTTCCTCTTCAAATCAACCCGGGAACTATGTGTACTGTGCGGGTTGTTCTTTATTATAACTCTAGTATTTGCAAGTGTAATCCATTACATAGAGTGTTTGGATGGCAGGACAGCAGGGTTTAGCTCCATACCGGTATCCATGTGGTGGGCGGTTGTTACCGTTACCGGTATTGGATATGGAGACGTTGTGCCAACTAGTTGGATGGGTCTCAGTGTGGCGTCGGTGGCTATTATGGCAGGTGTGATATTCCTCTCCCTGCCCCTTACTGTCATTGTAACCAAGTTTACCCGACATATGGAGGAACATTACTATACAAACGAGGACCAGGTCACGTGATAATTAGGGGATGTTCATGTGTAGTGATATGTGTACATGCAGCTGATATTGTTTTCTGGTGTGATATTTTAGGAGAATTCATGTGAGAGTACCATTTTCATGAGGTGCAACTAGAAAACGGACGGTTTTCAGCAAATATTATGAACCGAACGAAAAAAATTGGCCTTAAAAAAACCCTAATCGAACATGAGAATCGTAAACCGTCCGTTTCGTGATCGTAGAGGCGAATTTTACTTTTCGATAATTTTAATAAAGCAGTTGAACACCCTGTCAAGAACTGAGATTTTATTGCACTTGCAGTTCCGAGTCTGAGAATCGTTAACCGTCCGTTTCGTAGAGGCGAATTTTATTTTCCGATAATTTTACTACTACAGCAGTTAAACACCCTGTCAAGAACTGAGATTTTATTTCTTTTCCCACAGCGAAATTCGGCATTTTTCTCTCTAAAAAAAGTAAGACGGAAAACTTAACCAGTGAAACCATCCAATCACCCTGAGAATTCTTACGGCGGGTGCCGTTAGCCCGATAACCGTCAAACTAGGCCATAACGTTATAAGGGGAGGGGATTTTAGAAAGTCTTTAATAGCTATTTTCTTAGTTAGACTGGAGTACGGGGTCCGCTGGAATTGTTCCCCTATACTAGTCACATAACTAGCTCTCTAGTCTCTACCAATTTACTTTCACTCGCGTTAATTCTTCTGTTCTTCTCCCACATACGTCATATGGTAGTTATGCAGGGAATACCGAGCAAGTAATTCATATTTAGGCCTACTTCAGCTAGGGTCCTTGGCTACCATTTACCATTTGCCCCCACCCCCCTACCTAGCTATTA
>AVPN01000846.1:22963-35025 GCA_000695325.1 Pleurobrachia bachei
CTCTCTCTCTCTCTCTCTCTCTCTCTCTCTCTCTCTCTCTCTCCCTCCCCCTCTCTCTCTCTCTATTATTCTAAATCCGTATATATTTCTCCAGGTTTCCGGAAGAAAGTTACGGAATGATGAAACCCACTGCAGCAGCAGTATACACGTTATGGAAAAGCTTTGTAAGGGAGTGACCTAAACAGTGTGGCCCATTGGCCCAACATTCTCGCACCAGGTTAGTGTCATGTTGTGTATGCGGGGGTAGACTCTCACGGGGACATTAGGACAAGATGTCACACAGTGCTTGTCACACGCGCTACCCTGTTTTTAGAGAGAGAGAGAGGGCTCGTTTAATTGCATTACAGTGGCCTTCATTGTGCGCCACAGTAGCACATGTGTAACATGTTTCCAGTATGGGGGATGGAGTGCATCTCCCAGTATTGCTTGCTCACCTGTAATCGAATTGAGATAGAGAGAGAAGGAGAGAAAGAGAACCAAAAACACACGACGTGTTTGACTGGTATTAGCAGTATAGTTGTCTCGTATTTACCACCGCTCTCTCTCCATCAAACCTTGTACGTACCTCACTTCCGCCCTTCTTCCATTTGATATTATCTCCTATACTTTTAGCGATCCTCGATATGAAATCATCATCCTCGGCAGCAAGTGACATCTCCTCCAGCCGGGTGTCTAACGATGGTGTCTACCTCCTACTTCCCACTGCCCCCGCACCCCGGGACAGACCCCGACACAACCGGAGGAGGAAGAAAAAGGAACCCCCGGACCTGAATACTCTCCGCCAACCCCGGAAACCCAAATCTCGGGGTCCTTCCTCCCAGTCGTACGAGACGGCTCTCTCAAATGTACCGGAGATGTCTCCTAGGAGCCTGGCTATACATCGTGACCAGGCACCTGAAGCTGTCCCCCTCATGTTGACCCATAAATCCCTGCCCACACCCTCGGTCGGGGGAAGTAGTGGGTGCAAGATGTCCAAGAAAAAGCGACGACCCTCCCTGGGTAACATATCAGATGGTAGTAGTCAGCAGTGGAGGACAGGGCGGGGTGACGGACTTAGGGACATTCTAAATAATATCAGTCCAGGGTACATCCGGCAGGCACCAACAAATCTACCCCTGAAACGTCGGACACCATCCCTCTTTCCATCCAGCTCTCACGTCTCCCTGTCCGATTATTTCCGGACACCCATTATGGACTCATCTAAAGTGGCAGACATATTTGAGGTTAAGATGAACGTTGGAGATAGTATCAAACACTTTGTCCGGGAGTCCCGTATGTCAATGTTATCACCTGACCCCCAGGAAGGGGCTGATGACAGCAAATCACTGACAACCTGCCCCCAGGCCGGTCCAAGCAGCGGGGGCCCGAAACCTGGGTCACTCAGCAATAGCATCCTAATTAATGTGGGAGGGGAGGAGTTTGTAGTAAGACATGTTGTTCTCCGGCAATATCCTGATACACTACTGGGGTCAGCAGCAATCAACAAATACTACAGACTCGATATGGGTTGTTACTTCTTTGACAGAAGCCGGTTCTTGTTTGAGTATGTGTTGCAGTTTTACCAAACAGGTGCCCTCAACCTACCAGTTGGGTTTCTGAATGACACTAAAAATAGGGATGCCCTCAATAGGGAGCTGGAGTTTTTTAGGATACAGTATGAGTTGAGGAGGTTCTCAACCGTGTCTGGATCAGGGGACGATGGGGATACGATACTAGAGAACATCAGAGATGGGCCGGGATGGAATAGACTGAAGTTAGCCAAGTTGAAGCTGTACCTGTTTCTAACGAACCCTCAGAGCTCCCTGTTTTCTCTTCTATGGATGATCCTTGACAATATCCTTGTTCTCCTCTCTATCAGTGCGCTAATTGTTGAATCTGAACCGTACATGCAGGACTTTACCGCACGTTATTCAAACAGAACGGAAGATGAAAAAGTGACAATTGGGCTGGGTTACATCTTACTAAAAACTACCGCAATCATTGAAATAACCAGCTGGGTATTTTTCACTATAGATTTTATCCTCCGAATGCTGTCTTGGCCAAGATTACAGACATTCTTCCTCAGCTCCATGAATCTCTGTGACCTAACCTCCCTTCTTCCCTACTACATTCCTGTTATTATCAAGCTGTTAGACGAGAAGGATGTCAAAACTCTAGTGGTGCTGAGATTTAGTCGGATGCTCCGGATAACACGGATATTCCGGGTTATTAGACACTCCCACGGCCTCACCACCATCTTTCACTTCCTCTTCAAATCAACCCGGGAACTGTGTGTACTGTGCGGGTTATTCTTCATTATAACTCTCGTATTTGCAAGTGTGATCCACTACATAGAGTGTTTGGATGGTAGGACAGCTGGGTTTAGCTCCATTCCAGTCTCCATGTGGTGGGCGGTTGTTACCGTTACGGGTATTGGGTATGGGGATGTGGTGCCAACTAGTTGGATGGGTCTCAGTGTGGCGTCAGTGGCTATTATGGCAGGTGTTATATTCCTCTCCCTGCCACTTACTGTAATTGTAACCAAGTTTACCAGGCATATGGAGGAACATTACTATACAAACGAGGACCAGGTCACGTGATAATTAGGAGCTGTTCATGTAGTGATATGTGTACATGCAGCTGATATAGTTTTCTGGTGTGATATGTTAGGAGAATTCATGTGAGAGTACCATTTTCATGAGGTGCAACTAGAAAACGGACGGTTTTCAGCAAATATTATGGACCGAACCAAAAAAAGTTGGCCTACAAAAACCAGAATCGAGCTTGAAAATCGTTAACCGTCCGTTTCATAATCGTAGAGGCGAATTTTACTTTCCGATAATTTTACTACTATGAGCAGTTAAACACCCTGTCAAGAACTGAGATTTTATTTCTTTTCCCACAGCGAAATTCGGCATTTTTTTCTCTCTATAAAAAGTAAGACGGAAAACTTAACCAGTGAAACCACCCAATCACCCTGAGAATTCTTACGGCGGGTGCCGTTAGCCCGATAACCCTCAAACTAGGCCATAACGTTATAAGGGGAGGGGATTTTAGAACATTTAATAGCTTTTTCCTTAGTCAGACTGGGAATTGTACGGGGTCCGCTGGAATTGTTCCCCTAGTCACATAACTAGCTCTCTAGTCTCTGCCAATTTACTTTCACTCGCGTTAATTCTTCTGTTCTTCTCCCTCACATACGTCATATGATAGTTATGCAGGGAATACCGAGCAAGTAATTCATATTTAGGCCTATTTCAGCTAGGGAACATGGCTACCATTTACCATTTGCCCCCCTACCTACTACCTAGCTATTAGTGACACCCCTGCCTGCTAGAGTAAAGTATTAATTGCGGCATGGCCCTGCAGCTGCGGTGTATAATATTCAGTATTCCAGGAACCCAAATAATTGCACTAACCCGACGAACCACACGGCGAGGCACATGTATGTTGTATCACTCTGTGAGAAGGGTTACTTGTCAGGCCATGCATGTCATTATGTGCCCTGATTAGTATGTGATGCTATTAACATCTTGGGAGCATATAATTTGTGACTTGAGATATAATTTGAGAGGAGGGGGAGGAGGAGGGCCATTTCTGTTTTTTGATATTACAGAATCCCACGGATCTTGTTCATCCCTTGTTCACACGAATTAGGGTGAAATGTGGTTATATAGTTCGACACTCCATCCATCTCTACCAAGTCTAGGAGTAGGATTAGACAGCAGGTAGTTGTGTGATTGAGACGCCGTGTTACCTCACAGCTTTTTCCTAATCACTTCCTTTCCAGTTCCGAGTCTTATGCAATCTCCTAAATTCTCGGAGTTTAGTAACGATCAAGTAATGAATAGCGCCATTCTCAGAATAGTCCTGGTTCTATGTATTTCAATATTCGTATTTCAATATTCGATGGAATATTTTTATTCGCCTGCAGAACTCGATGGCATGTTATAAAGTGTTTTCTCTTCCACTTCTATAATATCTTTGTCACGTTTTTTTGGACAGGGACTGGGATAGGGAGTAGCTGCTGAACATGACGTGTTGTAGTAAATACATCTCAGTTGTTTCTCACTATGTATAATCTTTCTTTTAAACTCACTTCCTATATCCACTCTCATTTCTCTTATCTTCACAAGCATCATATCACATGGTTTCCCAAATTTGCCTTGCCATCCTATCTAGTTGGCCGTTAATTCGGACGGGTCCATCATGATTGACATTCTTGCAGTCAATGTTATGTAGTTTGTTGGTAATCATGAGTATTGAGTCAATCTCTCACCGGAGATCACCTAATTAAACATTATTATTCAAGATACCGCTGTATAGATCAGTCCTAGTCGATATTATTATTGTCCGTGATCTGCAGTTCAGTCACGGTCCACTTGCCATTATAATAATTCTGATGCAGCGTCCCCAGAAATCCAATAGTTGCAATTGTGGTCGTACACACACACACATGTGTGCAATCAGAATGAACTTTATTCCATACAAGCCTGCTTGTAGTGGAAAAACGGTGTTGTGCAACAAACCGGTTCGATAAATTACCGTAAGGAGACGCTCAAGCTTGACCGATCACACTCACAATTGACCAATTACAGTCTTATAGATCGTGTTTCCGAGCTCTTTAAGTTGGTCACAAACGGTGCGTCTCCGTATCGTTTTTGAAAACCGTTTAGTTTCTCCAAGCATGCCTGTAACGTGTCGCCGCTCATGTCTCCGGCCCTGGTAGTGCCCCTGGTAGTGGTACGGGAGTGGTACAATTCCTTCCGGTGTTTCCGTGGAGTTTAGCCGGTGTTGGGTGCAGAGACAGAGTAGTTAGTGGCTGACAGGGAGGGTTTACCCAATTACATGTCTTCCTGGTCATGCTGCGAAAACACAAAAATGGAGGGTCTTTCATGCTGCACTCTGCAGCTAGTAATGTGTTTAGTTAACCTGCATGGTGCAGGGTGTTCTCACCTTGTCATTTGCTTGTCGCAACCGGCAACACCTAGTATAGGCATGTAGCTGGGGGTCGAACTCTTCTTCAGACAGTTAATTAGTCTCGCCTTGAGTCGTGTGTGATATGATCTTTGTATTTGGTTGGTGTGTGACCGCCGAGATATATATTCTCTTTCTTGTAATTAATTTCATGGGACTGAATTCTGAGAACTGAAAACTTTGATATTGTGTATCTCAAATGCATTTGGTTTCATAAAATGACAGAGCGAGCACCGCTCTATGAGTGTTTGGAACATCAGCTTCAGCGGCCTCACGGAGTCTAATAGTATGTTATGTGGGGATATACTCTAGTCTGTAGAACTACGACTCCTAGACCCTCGTGCCCACTTTTTCTCTTACCGCCACTGCGTTGTGAAAACTGGCCATTATAGCTCGTAGTCTGGTCAGTATTATAGTAGTAGAAGTAGATAGTAGTCTAGATGCGTGAGGCATAGTCTCGAGATGCAAGGCATTGGAAGCAAATTGATCCCTAGGGCAAGTCATTGTTTAAAGAGCTACAGCTTCTTGTGGGGGGGGGAGGAGGGCCGGGGTGAGAGTTCCATTTGATAGTGAGTAAGGGCCGGGGTGAGAGTTCTGGAGACTGAGTAGATCTCTAGTTGGACAGTGCAGGGAGGGGTCCCCCTCTAGGTGTGGTGTTTGATGTCATAGGTAGTTCCAGATCTCTATATTGATACATCTGATCTACTTTCATTACCGACTAAACAGTTCTCCTAACGCGGTCCTCAAGTAGTTGAGAAAAGCTATATCTTGGTTATATTGTAAATCTGTACTATCGTATCATCTTTAGAATGTCGTTTCGTGCGAATTTCCAGCGAGAAGTAGTGTGAATTCTGCACTGCTGGAAATTGCGATACTGGAACTCCATGATCTAGTGTGATTAGGCCCTCTGTTCCTTGTTGATTTCCATAACAATTAACAATGAGTTTCATGATTTCTGCAACAACATTTCTGCATGAATCATGCAGTCCATGATTGTTGTGCTTGATTTCTGAGTGAAGTCGACCTGGCCTTAACAACAGTATGAGATATATGTTAAAACTTGTTATTTTCTAACCCTCCCCCGTCCCCTGAAACACAGTCTAACTAGGCAAGTTAAAACTTTAAAACAATCACGATTGTGATCAAAATCATGATTGTGAATGTTGTTAAAGTTTTAATGTTTGTGCTGTTACTAAGTAAAAGCCTTAGGCCAATGGCCATATATAAAGGCGGTTGGCCTAAAAAGTTATTTATATGCCTAATCGAATATTCAAATCGTGTTGTGTTTCCCAGCCCTAATCAGTCGTATTATATATGACTGATTAGGCTTGGGAATACAATTCAAAGCTCCTACAACCTAGCTGATTATATGTATCAGTTGTTCCTAGGAGCTTTAAATTGTATTATTATACTGATTGCAGCCTTCCACTCGACGCGTTATCAAAGTGTACGATTTGTTTTAAATAAGTTCTTAAGACACTCAACTTATAATATTCAAAACTATGATTTTACTGGTTTTTTACTCTACTATTTTACAACAAAACTCGTTCAGATGTCTAGATGCATCCGGCTTCACTCCTTCATTATGCATGCTTAGCGAGATCTGCATCCTTTAAATCCTAATTTATACTCTTCATCTCCCTACTTTGAAATATACTTATATAATCTGTCTCTGATCTCTACATCCGCATATCTTGACTACTTAATAATACTTCATAATAAGGGGTGGGGGGAGGTATTAAAGCCGCTTCGAAATCCAGAATTGATCTATCTGTTTTGATATCCCCAGTTAATACAGTTTACTGTTAACATATTATTATTATTATCATGATTTTACAACTAATCCTCCACCCCTGCACTTCCAGGAGCAGCAGTATGAGGGCAGTGCTAATGATTATAGCGGGATGCATCTGCAACATAATGATATCCGCTGTATTTGGGGCTTTTGGAACCTACGTCCCCTACATCCTCAGCTACCTACGGTTGTACGATCTCACCCTCAAATATAGGTAAATATTTGATATTCGTAATTTTTGCCACCCTATATTTTGTGTATCCACTTCCAGTATCGCGAATCGTAATACCCGGGTACTTTTTGTAAACTGGTCCCCTTTTCAGTGATATAGCGTTACTGGTAGCACTGAACAACGTAGCATTTAACACCCTCTCATGGTGCTCCGGTTTCATGATCAAGTGAGTAATGAGTGTATAATAGAGGGCACATGGTGTGCCCGAGGGGGTGTGACAATTTGAGAGGTGACCACCTCCAATTCCGGTTGTAAATGTTAGGTAAGACTCTTACCTAACATTTACAACCGGAATTGGAGGTGGTCAAGAGATTTGTTCAAGCTTAAAGCATTGAGTTTATAAGACATTATGAAATTTATACTTTTTGTATAATTCATAGCTACAGTTTAACTATGAGTGACATATTGACTAGACATCTCGACTAGTGAGATTCATATATTTCATCGATTCATAATGGGGCCATAATGATTGTCACAATGTCACAATGCATGTGAGATCATATAATAGTAATATGTAGTCACCCCGCCATGCCACCTCCCTTCTCTGCATGAGAAAAGGAATAAAATAGAGATTTGGCGGGGAAATGGCGGGGTGACAAAACGTTGAAACTTGGAAGACTCTAACCGATCCCTTCTCCCCCAGTATGCTAGGTAATGGTATAAAACAGACTAACAGATCTCTCCTCTCCCTGCAGTATGCTAGGTATAAAACAGACGGCAGTGCTGGCAAGTTTGTTTCTCTCCGTCTGTACGGCGTCCTGTTACTGCGCCCTCCAGAGTTATTGGGCATTTGTGTTGGTCACATCAGCCCTATCTTTCTTCAGCGCTATAATTCAAGCCACCATTATAGGTAAGTGCTGCTGACACATTGTCATGTGGGCGACGCGATAGTGTCAGAGTCTATTACTTTTGTCGTCCAAACTCAAAGATACTTCACGTGCTGGGTTATTCCACAAACTCAAAGATTTAACCCCATATTTCCAAAACTCACACATTCCAAACTACTGTAATTTACAGCAGCATATTGATTAATGATGTCAGCTTGTTAATCAACAGCTCTTCTAACTACAAATTCTCCCCCCAGTGGTGTGTATGGAGTGGGGCAAGAGAAACAAGGGTATTGCGATAGGGATCATTAGTTTCTCAGAAAGTATCGGATCAACCTTCTTCTCCATCCTGGGAAATCTTGTTATCAACCCCTCCAACCTGCCTGTTGCAGAGAGCGGATATTTTGAGGAACCTGACGTACTTAATATGATCCCAATCTATTTCCTGGGACTTGGTATTGCCACCTTTATAACCCTCGTCCCCACTGCTTGCTTCATTTCTTTACCACAGGGTGAGTGAAGGGTGGAACGCCGTGGGTGGTAATGACGAGATCGGTTTAAGTCTTGAAACTTGAAATTTTATTATATTTTTAAACGAGTTAACCCCACTCTGGCCTTAGCTTTTTAAACGGAATTCTGTTCACAAATTACTCCCTCTAAATGAATGAATATGGCACTGAGATTATATGTCACCGAACTTTCTAAACCCAATCTCCCCTACAGAGGAAGAACTGATTGAGGAAGGTGAATTTCTGGTTGAAGAGTCAGACGACATTGCTTACGTTCGTTCAGTTCGATCACTCAACTATGATCTTTCCCACGCTTCCTTCCCTGACTATAAGGTAAAATGCTGGCAGTGCTATCTCTCATAGATATGCGTATAATATGTCCTGGAGAGGCACCATGTCCATCAAATATCCGGAAGTTTATGCCGGATGCCCTAGTTACTGAGTGACACTGACGTCTAACATGTTAGCTACCTGTAGAAACCCTCGAAAATATTTCACATAATATTATTTTTTTGACAACCGACTTGAAAACTATTCGCATTTCCGTCTAGTCTGACGTACAAGGAATCCTTGTCAAGGATACTTCAACTTTAACCCATCCCCCCTCAGTTAGTCCGAAAGATATCGCAGTCCCAGTCTTCCTACCGTACCAAAGCGGATACCGTCATTATAGACGAGATCCTAGAAGACGAGGAGGAGGGACTCAATTTGAGTGGAACTGATGATGAATCTGGTTCCAAGAGTGATCTAAGTGGCCCATGGACGTCCCTCTTCTATCGATGTGATTTCTATATCATCACGATTGTGTATAGTGTTGCTAAAATCTGCCGGACAATGCTTTACACCTACTACAAAGCATATGGTCTGACTGTCATTAAAAGTAGGTCAAAGGGAGAGGTGTAGAAGTAATAAACATTCATATTGTACTTGTAGGACACTTGTAAAATGTACCACATTGCCACCTCAAACCCAACTGTTCTCACAATTTCAGTAAGTGTAACTGACCCCTGATCTCTCCATTCACCAGGTGACCAGTTTCTGACCCCTCTCTCCATTCATCAGGTGACCAGTTTCTGACGACGATAGCAGTTGCAGGAAACTTTGTGAATGCTCTTGGCCGACTGATGTGGGGTGCATTATCGGACAGATTCCGGAGCAAGTATCTCATCATTGGGGCGGCTATCTTGGGAATGGCGGGTGTTGAATCTGTCTACTGGTCTCTTTTCAGGTAACTACTCAGTCAACAATTCTTTTTTAACCCTTACCGGTTCCCCGTACTATTAGTAGTCTCGTTTTGGTATCCTTATAGTGAGACGTGCTGTTTTAAGAAAATTAGAAACTAAATCCCCTTTCTTTTTTCAGTAACTTCTACCCAGACATTCTCTACCTGGTATGCATGTGTCTGAACGGTGCTATATTCGCCTCTCAAATCCTCTTCACGACCTGTCTCTACACATACTTCGGGAAACGAGACTTTGGTATCAAGTATGGCCTAGTGAGAGCTGGTCCCGGTCTGGCTGTTCTGGGTTTCAGTTTCCTACTAAAATATGTGGACATGTTTGAGAGCTGGGACGTTATATATCACTCCATGACAAGTCTTTGTGGAGCTGCCGCCATTGTATCGCTCCTGCTGACCAATTACAAAGTGACTAAGATAAAATAGACAATGGCATATGTCCAGTAATTACAGAGCCCCCCATCCACATTGAAAGACAGATAGAAACTTCTCGCTTCGGGTCATTATTTAGGTGAAATTATGCAATGACCTAAATAGGGCCGGCGCAACGATATAGGCTATAAATTGTGAACAATCAAAGTGAGAGAATTAATTGGTTGCAAATGACTTCTATGTGACTCCCCGGAAGCTGAGAACCCTGCGGAGAGAGATTGAAATGAATGGATTTGAGGGAGAGAGATAATTTGAGTGGATCTTTATTTTGTTTGATTGGATCACGTGTTTGTGTGAGAGTGTTTGTGTATTTTGTACATGTACCACGTGATATAATACATTACAATAGCACAAAATATTGTGTTTTCAGTTTATATAATTAAGATGTTAACGGTAATTGCTGTGAATAATTTCCATGGAAATCACCCGCCCCAAAAAATTGGTATCCAGCTCCCATTGGGTAAATGGAGCTCTTGCCTAGTCCAGGGTTCCCCCGGTTATTATGTTCTAACCCTCCCTTTACATCTATAAAGGACTGGTCGGCATGTTTTCATCCCCCTGTGTTCCTGCAGTAATAACAAGGTCACCATAGCAACACTGGCTATTAATGAGCTGTGTCTAAAGTAAACAAAGGGTGGTCATCGACCCCACGCGACGGCGGTAATCAAGAGCTGTGCAGAGGTAATCACGTTTCCCAAATAACCGGTTGGTTATGTTGTACGATACCATGGCACTGCACTGGTCATGAACAATAGCTCTGGAAAGGGGCGTGGTGCCGGATTTCCACGAATCCTTCATTTGGGCGCGCATATGACACGCGCGCGATTCTTACCCCGAGTTTTTGATTGCTTTTCACACAATCAAGTCATTGCCGCTTCCGGATAAGCATCACCAGAGGAGAAACATTGGCGGGAAGAGCGTGTCGCACAAAATGGCAGGAACAAATGAACATTTATGAACGTGGCCCCTAATTAGGAAGACAAAGGGCAGAAGTTTCCCCGAAGTTCCTCAATTTACGGAAAGGAGTAAAGGGGTGGGAGGGGACAACGGGGGAGAGTAAATTTTACTCTCCCCCGTTGTCCCCTCCCACCCCTTAACTCTTTAAGAACGCGTCTCTTTAGCTTTCTCTCCTTTCAATGTTAGGCCGCCTACAATTATATGCAAACTAGCTATTATATAATGGGCACGCATTTATGTAAACGACGGTTCGTGGTCATTAGCAGTAGAGATCTGGATCATTTTATCCCATATGATCCCATGATAGTCCTGTAACTGATTTAATCATCGGAAAAGCGGCCAATAAACCATGTGTCTGAATATGTTAGCTCTTAGCTCTAGCATGTAAGCTTAGTACCAAACCTAACACGGACAGGCAGTACAATTCACCTTGTTTTTATCACATACACGTCTTCATCAACCTTTTTCAACAATTTATTAATTCTGTAGTTTGATTCCTTCAGGACTGGAACTAAGTTTCTACATATTTTATTTCTCTCTCAGTCTCCCTCTATATTGTTCAGAATTACTGCACTTTTGAATTGAGCCACCAAGGTCCAGGGTAATACGCCCTAATAATACACGGTACGGGGGGTGGGAGGTTTGGGGCGGGTACCTCTTTTGTCTGAGTCCCGCTTTGAATGAGTCACATGGTGTTACTATGTTGCTATGTTGCATTGTTGCTATGATACGTTGTTGTGTAGATATACTGTTATTGGTATTCAAGTGTACAAACCCTTAAATACAACTTGTGGATCAATACACATGGGTTAGGTAGTGAACGGCATAATACATTGTGGTTATACTGCTCAATACTAAAACAACTCAAGAGAAGAATTCCATTCTCCTGGGGTTCTCCTGTGTATAGAAGAACCCCATAGAGACACCTCTAGGTGTGTTAATGCTAGGTGCTCAATATAAAGGTAGAATTAATATATTGCTTGTTGATCGAATTTGCATAAATTTCTGCTTTTATTCTTCTGAATTCCGAGTCTTCATTTGGCGCATGCGTGAGAGAGGGAGAGAGTGCTGAAAGAGAGAGAGAGAGAGAGAGAGAGAGAGAGAGAGAGAGAGAGAG
>AVPN01000847.1:10202-20560 GCA_000695325.1 Pleurobrachia bachei
ACCCTCCTGAAATTGTAAATATTGGTTACCATGGTAATGCAGTTACTAACGGCAGTTACCATGGTAATTCAGTTACTAGCGGTGGTGACCATGGTGACAGTTACTAATGGTGGTAACCATGAAGTTACCTGTATTCTTTGGTGTCACAACACTGCATGAATGTGTCAGAGAAAAGAGCTGCTACGCACGCTGCAGAGTTTATATCAACCACCACTTTCAGCCTCTCAAATACAAACTTCATACCATCTGGGGGAGGGGGGTTGAGTGGTCGAGTTACATGGGGTGTTCGGAGTTCAGAGGAAATCATGAATTGCGTTCAATTTAGAAAATGAAGGTTACCATCAGGTTGCAGCTAAAGGATTATTTTTGAAGGGTGTTCTATTACCTGTAATGGCAGTATCTTCCACAGTAATAACAGTCTTCTCACAGTGTTTCAACAGAGCATCCCTGGTCTTGGGATGGACAGTCAGGTTCAGATCAGGGGCAATGGAGGGAGGCCTGCACTCCTGATCAGTGTCGTGGGGCCAGGATCCTTTTATCATGGCTGGGATCAGGGGATCTCCAGGTTTAGTTACCAGGTATACATCCAGTTCTTCATCCATCTGAAAGGGAGAAGAAGGGGTGTTATATTATATCAGTATGGTGTCTTGTGATTGCAAATTGGAGGATTTTATGAGATGTAGATCTTCATCATTGTCGTAGATTGGGGTATGAAATATCGAGGGATGAAATTACTTTTGATTTTGCATTTTATTGAGATTCCATTGAATCTCATTGTTCGGTTAATTATCTGCGGCGGACAACTAAACAACCGCCGTCACTCCGACGCCCACTTCACATAATAATACTTTTGTCGATCTGATCTAAAACATGACCTAATTCTACTTCAAATAGATCAACCGCTAGAACAATACAACATTGTTTGTTGAAACCGCTAGTCTACCGTCAATCAATTTGTCCGAGTTTTGCGTTTTGTTCAGCAACTGCTCTAATTTTTCAACACTGTAGCAACCACAATGAATTCTCATCACCATGGAAACGAAATAACGAATCTTGATAACCATGGAAACCAAGAAATCCTCTGTGATATCTGCATGCTACCAGTGGAATCCCAATCCGCTGTCTTCAAACCATGTTCCTGTCCTAAAGTCCTGCACCAATCCTGTCTAAGGGATCACTTTGCCAAGAACTCCAGCACGCAACTTCAAGTTACCTGCACTCAGTGTAACACAACAATAACCGGAGAATTGGTAGATAAGCCCCTGTATCCATGGTTACTAGAACTCTGTTCAGCGGGTGTGACATGTTGCCCAGCTTACTGTTTATTGTTATCGGCGTTTCTCGTTACCTTGGTAACCAGCATGTTCTACCTCTACACCTCCAGGGTTTCCATAGCAACCAAGATAGCAACGGTTCTGGTTGTTGGGGCACTGTTGGTGTCGACCGTGGTTCGGTATTGGAGGCATACTTTACCCATGTCTTTTGGGGATGTTATCACAAGGAGGCATGTCATACCCAGGGAAGAGATAGTTTATGATAAGGTAGAGAATTGTGAAGAGGTGGTACAATTGAATGATTTTGAAGTGTCAATTTTGTGAACACTGAACAGATCATGTAAATGGTGGCGGCCACTATCTATACCTCTTAGCCGGTGTAACAGTCGTGTTGCTTAGCAACCCACCTAGCAACCAAGTTAGCAACTCACCTCTTTGGTAACGGCTACCTAGCAACCAACTCACCTCCTTGGCGGTGATGGCAGTTGCTGCTGAGAGGGTTCCATCCCCTGCCAGAACTATTATCGCATCCAGAGTACTGTTCGTCTGTTTCAAAAACTCGGACACTAAAGTGGGATACACGAGTTATTGCTTTTCGTGTGTATAGAGCTAGGGTTATAAGAGAGTTCTTGAACTTTGGTGGGCGTTAAAATATTAAACTGTGGCATATAAAGTCCCTACAAAAGTAATATTTTCTGTACATATTGAGTTAGATCTACAACAAAAGACTCTTTCTTTGAGACTTTATTTCTAATAAAATTATCCGCCAAGTGTCAACTCAATTCTTCTTCTTTAAAATCACATCAGTCACGCTGGGACCTCTCAAAATGATCCTCCTTCTCTCGATTATCTCCCTCTGCTCAGCAGGATTCCTTCTGGAGTCCTACCCTCGTTCTGAACGGGTCCTCCGTGCTAGGCTCTTCTCGGCCAGTGCTCGGTATGTTGCTCACCAGAACTCTCTGGGACTCTCCTACACTAGTGAGGTCAACAAATTCTCCTACATGAGCCCTGCTGAACTGGACCTGTACCATGGGCTAAACAGGACAGCCACCCAACTAGGATCTTCTGCCTCCCCCGATACCACAAGTTACTCAACCCCTCCCTCTGCCACATCCTGGATCTCTAAGGGTCACGTGACAAGTGTGAAATCCCAGGAGGGATGTGGTGCTTGCTGGACGTTTGGACCCACTGTAGCGCTGGAGGGTGCCTACAAGAAAGCCACTGGTAAACTGAAACAGTTCTCCAACCAGGAATTGTTGGATTGTGTTTATGACGCCCACACCTACAATGCCTGCCACGGGGGAACCGAACACCGGGCCTTCCAGTTTGTAATCAAGAGGAAACGCCTCGCCCTGTGGAGTGATTACCCTTATGAGGCTGTGGATAAGAGATGCAGGAGCGCTGGCAAGCATAACGGGCTGGTGGCTGCTGTTGTTAGTGGGTATACTACCAATGATGTAGAGACGGAGGATAGGACGATTCAGAGACTCTCAACGGAAGAACAAACACAAGATACTATGCTTGTTAATGGTGCTGATGCTCACATCCCAATCGTCGGGGTGATGTGACGTGACATTGGCATCATCATCATCCCCTTAAAATTTACTATCGATATATCCTATCGATGTCCCGCACTCCCCACTCCAATATTTTAATCCTGGCAAACTTCCGACAACCCTTATTTATTAATATTCCATTAATTCCTGTGTACATGTAACTAAACATGGTTATATTTCAGGTAAAGTTGGTTTAATGCATGTTGGTGTGTTTATTCTCCTACTTCTGAGTGGGGAGCGGAACTTTGGGGTCAGACTCAACAAGTTGTACCTAACGAGAGTGCCAATGGATCTGCCAATTTTCACGGGGAACCATGCTGACCTCCTAATATTGGTAAGAACTATGTGGTTAGAAGGTTGGGTAACTTACTGTGGTTCATATAATTGGGGTAACCATGGTTACAAATCAGGGTAACCATGGTAACTGCATTGTTACTAACAGCAACACGTTTCCAGGTGTTTCACAAGATAATTACATATGGGCACCTTCGACTACAACCGCTATTTGATTGTATCCTGACCATCATAGTCAACAGTGAGTTTTGTCCTTATAATTCTTTTAGGTGCAATTAAAATCAAGCACATTGACTGTTCAAATATAGTTTAGTAAACTAATTGTAATATGCCCCCTCCTAATGATATTCTATACAGATATCTCTATTTTCAGTTTCGCCCTATCTGAAGCAGATGTGCATGGTTACCGCCAGCAAGTTAATGCATCTTCTTGAGGTATGTGTAACTAGATCTTTAACTAGGTGGAGCTATGTTCAGTTCCTATGGGTTGTAATTGGGACAGAAATTTGGAATCATTTTCCGAGGGAATCTAGGCAGTTGGCCATGGTCATTATTTATAAGCGATCTAAATAAAAAGTGAATATAAACACATCATTTTCGGGGAATGCTTCACAGAACAAAAACACACAAAAAACAATAATTTTACACTTTCTTCCTCTCGATCTTTCAATCTCGCTCTCTTTCTCTCAATCAATAATATCAAGTTTTTAGTGTTCACACTCATGTTTCTCCAATAACAAGTGTTCATCAGATTCCGTACACTCAGATTCGCCGTGTTACCATGGTTACCATTCCCTCTCAAATCCTGCACTTGATAGTGTCGTTTGCGGGAGCTCCTTTTGAGAAGGGTAGATTCTGAACGCTGCAGTTTCCACCCGTTAGCATTATACCGACCCTCCTGAAATTGTAAATATTGGTTACCATGGTAATGCAGTTACTAACGGCAGTTACCATGGTAATTCAGTTACTAGCGGTGGTGACCATGGTGACAGTTACTAATGGTGGTAACCATGAAGTTACCTGTATTCTTTGGTGTCACAACACTGCATGAATGTGTCAGAGAAAAGAGCTGCTACGCACGCTGCAGAGTTTATATCAACCACCACTTTCAGCCTCTCAAATACAAACTTCATACCATCTGGGGAGGGGGGGTGGTTGAGTAACATGGGGTGTTCGGAGTTCAGAGGAAATCATGAATTGCGTTCAATTTAGAAAATGAAGGTTACCATCAGGTTGCAGCTAAAGGATTATTTTTGAAGGGTGTTCTATTACCTGTAATGGCAGTATCTTCCACAGTAATAACAGTCTTCTCACAGTGTTTCAACAGAGCATCCCTGGTCTTGGGATGGACAGTCAGGTTCAGATCAGGGGCAATGGAGGGAGGCCTGCACTCCTGATCAGTGTCGTGGGGCCAGGATCCTTTTATCATGGCTGGGATCAGGGGATCTCCAGGTTTAGTTACCAGGTATACATCCAGTTCTTCATCCATCTGAAAGGGAGAAGAAGGGGTGTTATATTATATCAGTCAGTGGTGTGTCTTGTGATTGAAAGTTGGAGGATTTCTTGAGAAAGATGTAAATCTCCGTCATTGTCGTCGATTGGGGTAACACGACTTTACCATGGTATGGAATATCGAGGGATGAAATTACTTTTGATTTTGCATTTTATTGAGATTCCATTGAATCTCATTGTTCGGTTAATTATCTGCGGCGGACAACTAAACAACCGCCGTCACTCCGACGCCCACTTCACATAATAATACTTTTGTCGATTCGATCTAAAACATGGCCTAATTCTACTTCAAATAGATCAACCGCTAGAACAATACAGCGTTGTTTGTTGAAACCGCTAGTCTACCGTCAATCAATTTGCCCGAGTTTTCCGTTTTGTTCAGCAACTGTTCTAATTTTTTAACACTGTAGCAACCACAATGAATCCTGACCACCTTGGCAACCAAGAAATCCTCTGTGATATCTGCATGCTACCAGTGGGATTCCAATCCGCTGTCTTCAAACCATGTTCCTGCCCTAAAGTTCTCCACCAATCCTGTCTAAGGGATCACTTTGCCAAGACCTCCAGCACACAACTTCAAGTTACCTGCACACAATGTGCCACAACCATAACAGGAGAATTGGTAGATAAGCCCCTGTCTCCATGGTTACTAGAACTCTGTTCAGCGGGTGTGACATGTTGCCCAGTTTACTGTATACTGTTATCTGTGTTTCTTATTACCTTGGTTACCAGCATGCTCTACCTCTACACCTCCAGGGTTTCCATAGCAACAAAGATAGCAACGGTTCTAGTTGTAGGGGCACTGTTGGTGTCGACCGTGATTCGGTATTGGAGGCATACATTACCCCGATCTTTTAGAGATGTTATTACGAGGAGACATGTCATACCCAGGGAAGAGATAGTTTGTGATAAGGTAGAGAATTGTGAAGATGTACAAATGAATGATTTTGAAGTGTCAATTTTGTGAACGAGTCATGTAAATGGTGGAGACGGGATGCCACTATCTAAGCTATGCCTCTTATGCCGGTGTAACAGTCGTGTTGATTAGCAACCAAGTTAGCAACTCACCTCCTTGGCAACCCACCTAGCAACCAACTCACCTCCTTGGCAACCCACCTAGCAACTAGCAACTCACCTCCTTGGCAGTGATGGCAGTTGCTGCTGAGAGAGTTCCATCCCCTGCCAGAACTATTATCGCATCCAGAGTACTGTTCGTCTGCTTCAAAAACTCGGACACTAAAGGGGGACACACGAGTTATTAAAGTGCTTTTCGTGTGTACAGAGCTAGGGTTATAAGAGAGTTCGTGAACGTTGGTGGGCATTAAAATATTAAACTGTGGCATATAAAGTCCCTACAAAAGTAATATATTCTGTACTTATTGAGTTAAATCTACAACAAAAGACTCTTTCTTCGAGACTTTATTTCTAATAAAATTAGCCGCCAAGTGTCAACTCAATTCTTCTTCTTTAAAATCACATCAGTCACGCTGGGACCTCTCAAAATGATCCTCCTTCTCTCGATTATCTCCCTCTGCTCAGCAGGATCCCTTCTTGAGTCCTACCCTCGTTCTGAACGGGTCCTCCGAGCCAGGCTCTTCTCGACCAGTACCCGGTATGTCGCTCACCAGAACTCTCTGGGTCTCTCCTACACCAGCGAGGTTAACAAGTTCTCCTACATGAGCCCTGCTGAACTAGATCTGTACCATGGACTAAACAGGACAGCCACCCAACTAGGATCAGCCTCTCCAGATACAACGAGTTACTCAACCCCTCCCGCTGCTACCTCCTGGATCTCTAAGGGTCACGTGACCAGTGTGAAATCCCAGGAGGGTTGTGGAGCCTGCTGGACGTTTGGACCGACTGTAGCCCTGGAGGGTGCTTATAAGAGTATCACTGGTAAACTGAAACAGTTCTCTAACCAGGAATTGTTGGATTGTGTTTATGATGCTCACACCTACAATGCCTGCCACGGGGGAACCGAACACCGGGCCTTCCAGTTTGTAATCAAGAGGAAACGCCTCGCCCTGTGGAATGATTACCCTTATGAAGCTGTGGATAAGAGATGCAGGAGCGCTGGCAAGCATAACGGGCTGGTGGCTGCTGTTGTTAGTGGGTATACTACCAATGATGTAGAGACGGAGGATAGGACGATTCAGAGACTCTCAACAGGACCTCTATCTGTTGCATTCCATGCTGTACTATCCATCCACTACTACAAGACGGGTATCTACAGGAGTGACAAATGTAATGGGGCAGCGAACCATGCGGTAGCGGCGGTGGCCTATACTCCCCAATACATCCTTATCAAGAACAGTTGGGGTGGAGATTGGGGTGATCATGGACTCTTCAAGTTCGCTAGGAACGACTACGCCTGTGGGATCCACTTGAAGGATAACAACTTCCTGCCCCAGCTAACTAAAACTGGTGAACAGGATGTGGACCCCATTGCGGATCCACTAAAGTGGATTGATGAGGGAGAGGTGGAGCCCACTACAGCCGCACCTGTCCCCACCACCCCCACTGAGGATCCTAATTGTGTTGATAGCAAGGAGGGATGTTTGGAGTTTTACTGTGATTTCTTCCCCAACTACAAGACGGAGTGTAGGAAGACCTGTGGATTGTGCTAAGAATTCCGAGAAAGAAGCCTGGAAGTTCTTGGAAATCTTTTAATTTTAATTTGACGTAATTTCAGGTAATTTGTGGTGTAAAAAGAAGTGTCTTTAGCCAATTATCAAATCCACGCCCAATACACGTGATCACTAAAACCAATTCAAAGTAGATCTAGGCTAGATACTGTCTATATTGTCTCTCAACCCACAGCTTATACCATAATTTAGAATCTAGGGGAATGGGGTAAGATCCGACCTCAAAGGTGTCAAACATTACCTAGTGTTCCGTATCCAGCAATGATTGTAGGATCAAACTCGGGGAATATCTTGTATCCAGATTCCTCTGCCTCGTCCTCAGCCTTCTCCCTGACGCTCTCCGGGCAGTTCTCGGTGTGGACCATCACACGAGATTTGTAGTGATGGAGAATCTGAAGAGGGAGTTGGTCAGGGAGTTGGGTAGAGTTTTTACAGTGCCGATGGGAGCACGGGAATTCATATAATCGGATGATTCCTGTGGAAAGTTATTACCTCTAACGTTGCTCGACAGGTTGATTTTGGAACCACGCTAGCACAGCTGACTCCCGCCATACTGGCAGCACACGCGGCAGCTTCTGCAAAGTCTCCAGCTTGAGATGTCATGACGGAAAACTGAAATAGGGAAAATTTATGAACTAATTCTCTTGAAATATGGTTGGCCGTTTGGTTGGATCCTAGTGTGATTCAGATTTACTTCTCAATTTCTTGCCTAGCTCAACCCCTTATTCGAGACAAATGTAAAGGAGGGTTAGAATAATAGAACATTATAATAAATTTCATTCACATACTGTCTGGGGTAGGGAGCTACGTCTCCCCTTAGTTCTCTTCTGTAGCCTCTGTTCCCGCTGGTTTAATATGTGGTTCAGAATACCCCTGACCTTATAACTACCACTCTTCTGGAAATTCTCCGCCTTGAATAACACTTTCACCTATAAACGGTAAAGATTGTGGTTGTTGACTTGCACGACCCTCTCTTAACAGAAGAGGTATTGGTCTGAGGAATCTAAATTATTAAACCACACTTGACCATATTACACCTCTGCACCAAGCTAGGCTGACTTTTGTGCATACCTTTAGCATAGAGTTAACATTGCTGGACTGAATGATCTGGGTTTGGTGGAGGTAGTCCTGGATCCTGTTCCTAGCCCGGGATACATCCCGCAAAGTTATTATTGGGTCTTCCTCCGTCGGGGGTTTAGGCTGGAAGAAGCCTATAGTACCGATACTGATTCGTCTTAGAACACTGTCTGAAAAAGGGTGGGGAGGGAAATCAATAGCGGCTTGACGGTGGGGAGAGTGATAGCGGCTCGGTTAGTTGTAGATGAAATTTTTTTTGACACTTTGGACCTTTTTTCCTGCCTAAATGAAAAGTTCGTAACACAACGATCCTTACTTCGTCTCTGGTTCCCCTTGTTGTTATTGGCGTTGTTGGGCAGGGAGGGTAGTAGGTCAGCCACTGTGTCCCCGTCAGGAGAGGCTTCCTCTGATCCACCCTGTTCAGATTCTTTCAACGCGATTAATGTCATAGTGGGCGGAGAGCTATATGGACAAGTTGATTTAGTTAAAATCCAAACGAAGTAAAAATTAAAGAAGATAACTGTTAAAAAGATAAAGTGAAAACGGCTCCGTAAGAGAGATACGGAGGGAGAGAGCGAGTTGGTTGAGAGGAGGGGGGGGCAATCTCATTTGATTGCACAGAGTGGATTGAATGGAAGAAAACTCCCAGAGAAATGAAGAGGAAGTTGTATAAAACTGGAGTTCAGGGAGCGAGAGATAGAGAGAGAGAGAGAGAGAGAGAGAGAGAGAGAGAGTCAGAGAGAGAGAGAGAGAGAGAGAGAGAGAGCAGCAGAGCTGCTTTGAGCTCTTCATTAGCGTGATCAAGCCAAATCACACAATAATCGCAAAACACGGTGTCGGCACCTATCCAGTACTAATATGAGAGACCAACCGTGCACTTAAAATTCAAAAACAAACAACTGCACGGCCTGCATTTCTATCTATCTCTATATATCTCTCTTTCCTCTCTCCCAAACTTAATCTTTCTCTCATAATATTATCCTGCAATTGCATTACCCCCTCACCCTCTCCCTCAAGCCCACAAATATTAGTCCAGTCAGCCACAAGAAGGTTTAGCAATACATTTCTATTTAAACCACGTTCTGCATTCCACAAATATTCTAGAATCCGGGAGGGCGAGGGAGAGAGTTAGTTAGAATAGCTGTTATAGTCCATACAATTTTTTATGGCATACAACTTTTCAGAATTGGAATTGATAGATGGCCTAAGAACTGTTGTTCCGAAACAGGGATGTGTTCTACTATGGAACACATTAGAACTTCTAGCGTGGTATAATTTATTGCGGTCACCGCGGATAATTAGTAGACAATTCGAGTAAATAACCCCTGATATTAAGAAATAGAGGCGAAAGTTGGCAGCCGGGGGTTCGAATATTTCTGTAATTAGGAAACAAAGTGTCGTCATAAAACCTGTCCGGTGTTCCTCTGAAGTTCCGTTAATGGCCATTCAAATCACATACCGCACGAGAAAAGAAACAGTCAGAACAATTCAGGAGAGAGACAGTCTAAACAACTCCCTGCAGGAGAAGACAAGAACCAATATTTAGCAAAGTGTACCATATCATTGTCTGTGTAGCTCTGGACTGTCTCTTCCTCCTCCCATTATAAAGGAGCACTACAGCAAAGAGAGAAGAGCTAAGGACAGAGTTGTAGAGATGAATGAAATATTAGGCTGTCCAGTATTGATTGTCGTTGGGCTTTTATGGGAAAATGGTTTGCGATAGAGCAAAATGGACTTCACCACCGTTTTTCCCATGCAATTTTGGATTGGAATATGATGCCTGATATTGGTATATGGCTGTTCTCGGTCCCCACCAGGCTATTTTCTCTACCCCACTCTTGTTGCTGCTGCATATGAAAAATCTCGATTTTCGAGTTTTAGTACTAAAGCTGCTGTACTTCCTAAAAATGGTACCTGAGTGATGGTTTATTGCATCAAGCTTGTTCATTGGACAATTATCTATCGTTTAAGGTGTAATAGAAGATCCTATTTTTATTTTG
>AVPN01000847.1:21203-34967 GCA_000695325.1 Pleurobrachia bachei
GCTCTTCATTAGTGTGATCAAGCCAAATCACACAATAATCGCAAAACACGGTGTCGGCACCTATCCAGTACTAATATGTGAGACCAACCGTGCGCTTAAAATTCAAAAACAAACAACTGCACGGCGTGCATCTCTATCTAGCTATCTCTATCTATCTCTCTTTCTCTCTCTCCCCAACTTAATCTTTCTCTCATAATATTATCCTGCAATTGCATTACCTCCCCTCCCCCTCTCCCCCTCAAGCCCACAAATATTAGTCAGTAAGCCACAAGAAGGTTTAGTAGTACATTTCGATTTAAACCACATTCTGCATTCCACACATATTCTAGAATCAGCGTGCCGAGAGAGTTAGTAACTAACTGTTATTTAGAATAGCTGTTATAGTCCATAATTTATGGGCCATAAAACATGGTGGCAAATGGCAAACAATGTTTCAGAATTGGAATTTACAGATGGCCTAAGAACTGTTTCAGGAACAGTGATGTGTTCTACTAGAACACATTAGAACTTCTAGCGTGGTAATTTCTTGCGGCCACGCTGGATAATTAGTAGACAATTCGAGTAAATAACCCCTGATATTAAGAAAATAGAGGCGAAAGTTGGCAGCCGGGGGTTCGAATATTTCTGTAATTAGGAAACAAAGTGTCGTCATAGGTAGAACCTGCCGGCCGGCGCGGTATTCCTCTGAAGTTCCGTTAATGGCCATTCAAATCACATACCGCACAAGAAAAGAGACGGTCAGAACTTCACATACCACGAGAGAGAGACAGTCTAAACAACTCCCTGCAGGAGAAGACAAGAACCAATATTTAGCAAAGTGTACCATATCATTGTCTGTGTAGATGGACTGTCTCCTCCCATTATAGGAGCGCTACAGCAGAGAGAAGAGCTAACGACAGAGTTGTAGAGATGAATGAAATATGATCGGGCCTCATTCATGCAGGACATTTGGAGGGCCACATAGTCGGAGAGATTTTAAATGGTTATCGAATCAATTGAGAGGGAATTTAAACAGTTGCTGAATCAATCGGGTTTGAAAGAAGGTGGTTATCTTTTTATTAAGGGTGGGGTTTATCAGGCATGATAGCCCGGAATGGACTGTCGTGTGGAAGTTGCAATGGTAGAAGCTATATCGATTGTGTTTGTGACAATATATATGGGCTAAACGCCTCTCTCTCTCTCTCTCTCTCTCTCTCTCTCTCTCTCTCATACAACTACAAAGTGCACTATAAACCATCTTCACCAATATATTGAGGGCCGAGGGGTCGGGAAGAGATGGATATATTGTAGCAGTTTGTATGTCCCAAAAGTTCATTTTAAACATGTGCATATATTCAATATTATCCATATTGTATACGAAAGACGCAGGACATATTCCATGCGTTTCGAAATTAATGAGGGAGGCGTGGATGATTGTAAACAAACGAATAAGAGAGACCCGATATTTCCTTGGAGGCTGGAATTTTCGACCCCTAAACTCTAAATAAAAGAGACTAACTCAATATTTTCAGGCATTTTCGACTCCTTGGTTCCTGGTGGCCAATCAGACAAACTATCACCTCGTGTTCTTCCTTCTGGAGATATTCAACAACATCATACAGTATCAATTTGATGGTAAGGAACATCTGTGTCAATCATTTATATACCTAGAACAATAAATTTACTACTTTTTTAGTATCTATAACTACTACATGTTTGAACTACCGTATGATGTTAAAGACATACAATTGGATCACTATAGTATTCTATTTGCAGGTAACGCCCACCTGGTGTACAGTATAATAAGGAAGAGGCATGTCTTCCACCAGCTAAGTAACCTACCAGAGGACCCAGCCACTATTAGCAAACCCAAGAAGAAAGAGAGGGAGGAACAGGGAGCAGTTGTGGCAACCTCGCCTGAGAATGGCGAGTGGATACCTACCAAAGAATGGGTTAGTGTAGCTACTAAAACGAACGTTTATCGATCGTTTATCGATCGCACGTCGAACTTAATTTTAGTAGGGGATAGCATTTCAATGACGGGTAACATGTAATGGGTTTACTGCACAAATCGATCTAAGTAAGTTGTACTACATCAAGCTCAACATGGACATGTTAATGTTATACATAGTTTCAAAGTATAAATGATACGGGATACAATTGTTAAAGGTGTTATTTATGCTAAATAACTATGCAGACCGATGTAGCTTGATTAAAATACAAAGCTACATATTGATATCAGCCCTAATTGGTACAAAACAAAAAGAACTAGATACGTTGTATCGTGAGGAGAACACAACGAAAACGTGGTGTGATCGTGATATAGCGGGAGAGCTATCACCGGTGCAGTCCAACTCTTTTTCGAACACCTGTTATCAACGTTTTATCTCTCGATCTTTCTTTCTCCCTCTCCTTCTCACCCCTGAGCTCTATTTCTCTCTCTCTCTCTCTCTCTCTCTCTCTCTCTCTCTCTCTCTCTCTATCTCTCTCTCTCTCTCTCTCTCTCTCTCTCTCTCTCTCCCTATCTCTCTATCTCTCTCTCCAGCCCTCCATCTCAGATCCCCCTTTCTTCCATTCTCACGCTCCAGCTCTATTTTTCTTTCCACCTGGTGCAGATAGTGCTATCATACCAGCTTAGAGGGAATCGCCCGGTTCCTTTTCCTCTTTCTCTCCGATATCTCTGCTTTCAAAATACAAAAGCACCGAAAATATTGATATAATATGAACAAAAGTATTTTGGTAACTTGGTTCCCCTGAACGCATCAAAGAAAGAAAGAGAGAAGGTTGGCCTTGCTACAATGTCCCTACTATAACGGGAAACAAAAGCTGAACACAAACTCTACGAGGGCACGAAATTATTATTTTTTAGTAAGATCACGGCCTCCTCAAACCACGTGTGTTACAATTCTAGGCTATGGATATTATTCATCGCTTACACAGCACGTATATTCAATTTGTGGGAATGAGAGAGATAGAGGAGAGAGAGAGAGAGAGAGAGAGAGAGAGAAAGACTGAGAGAGAGATAAATTAGAGATATATCCTGACCTGTGTTATTGACGAGTAATGATATATAGATCGCGAGCAATATAGCCGTGATGAATATTGTTCATCTTATAATGAACCACATATCTGTTTACGAAGAGGAGACCAAGAGATAAATGTCTATATAATCGTATTCGACGAATAAATCAAAGTTTGATAATAATATAAGTCGGATACTATAGACAATTCTCTCTGCAATAAAATGTATCAAATGTACCCCACATGTAGAGTAAGATCAATTTGATAGCCCAGCCTCATGAGCTATGTTTCAGGTTGCCACATGGAGAAAGAAGTTGCCCCTACAGACGATTATGAGGCTACTACAAGTGCTTGTTCCCCAGGTAACGAATGGGTTGCCATGGTGACATATTTAAAATATTGTCTAATTTCCAACAACATAACCAACAAACTGTATCCAGGTTGAGAAGATCTGTATAGATAAAAACCTGACTGATGAGAGTGAGATAATAACATTTCTACAAAATGGTACTCTAGTCGGCCTGTTACCAGTACCCCATCCCATTCTAATGAGAAAATACCAGGTAACTTTCACGTGACTTTGTACTATATTCTTGTGTGGGGGGAGGATGCTGCAAGCATTATATTAGAATGAGGTCCCTAAGTGAATGAAGCATCTTTAAAAGCTCAATAATATGTTGGTTTGCAATGCGAGTCGCGCCCAAAAGCACATTTTGCGCCAGCATGTTTCCGCAGTTTTATCTATTTCGTGGAAATCTTTTACTTTGCTTGTAAAGTTGTATTTGTGTGCCTTTGTGTTGAATGACCTTGCTGACGGCCCGAAACATAGCCCAAAAGCTTTTCAAATGTGAATGCTGACTGCTGAGCTGATTGTAACTGCTTCACGAATTCCATCTTGTTTTATCCCAAAATAGCATGTTTAACGTTTGATCTTCTGATAGCATGTTTGTTCTTCTGATGACAACCAGATCCTTGTTTTGACTCCCCCTTCGTTGTTTTAGCCGAATTCAGCGACATCGGTTTGGTTCCGACGATACATGTGGGGACTGGTATTTCTCCGGAACACCTCTCCGCCCATCTGGTGTGAGACCAATGTTAAACTCTTTGAGATACAGAAAATGTAATAAATCGATTAGAGTATCATGGAGTGGGGTGAAAAGTTACCAAAGACTGTGTCGGGATAACAAATGAAAAAACTGTAAACCTTGTCCGAGCTGGCCTCAATTTTTCAACTTTTTTGTCCGCTGTGGAAAATATACACGTAATTTTTGTCTTGAATCTATTGAATTGAATTATATTTAACGCAAGTGGTTCAAATAATTAATTAAGACATTCCGGAATGTTCGTGTGAGATTTTTGTTTGATTTCTGTGTGTAATTCCCTCTTTTCTGTTGATCATTTATTTATTGCGTGTTTTAACATGTTAACAAGAGTATTATTCATTATTTATAAATTAATATTAATATTACCCCGATCGAATGTTAAATAAGTTATTTAAGAGTGGATATATTATGTTATGGAGAAGCTTGTGTAAAATACTAAAATTAAGTTTCCACGATCCTGAACCAAGTCTAGATGAATGAATTCAATTACAGTCGGACCCCGATTTACCGGGATGATCTGGGGAAATAAGAAATAGAAAGGTTTTGCCTAGTAAATCGGGGTGTCTAGTATATCGGGGTCAAATCCGGTTAATTTCCTATATCGGGGAAAGTTCGTTCTCCCGGTAACTCGGGGTCCGACTGCATTCTCAAAACTATATTATACATCTCGTCATCTCATGTCTGCTGTGTATCTTATGTTGTATCTGCATTATATATCAGAGTATACAGTGATGGACAGCGAGAGAGAGCTGTGCGTGTGACAGTCTTACGTATGAGGGTTACACATCTCTCTCTCTTAGCCGCGTGGCATAACTACTGCTCCTCCGAAAGTACCAAATGACTCCTTCACACATCATTCTAAATAGTTCCGGGTGGTACATATCCTTTGAAGTTTGGGTTAGTGATCAGTTCATGTCGATGTGAGAATGTCATGAAGTTTTGGTTGTGTAGGTGTGTCTGGTTATGCGTCAAGGAAGTGAATCAAATCCCAGGTGCCTGGAGACCTTTAGAGGTTAGATGCGTGTATTGTGCTTTGTTGCTTGTAGCTGCTACAGGGGTATCTTTTATTATATATGTGTGTGTCTTTGGCCATTTTGTAGTTTCATGGCCTATTCGTCTTGTTGATACATATTTGACGTCATTTCCGTGTTCATTTGACATTGTTTCTAACATTGTTTCTAACATTGTTTTGCATGTTGTAGGGTTCGTCAACAAGCAGCTTCGAAAAGCAGAAGTCTTGCCACCAGTACCCCCCTTTGTGTGTAACAATGCATGGCCACTAATATGAGGCAACGGAATAAACTTTTTATTTTAACATTGTAAGTGCGGTAGTCGTTAGAGATTCTTGGATTTCAGTCGGAGCTACGGTTCCTTTCCTAAAGAAGTAGCTGCTTGTATGGTTGTTGATGTTCCTCATTTTCCTTTGTGTTAACCTTTGTGGCCTTTATTTCCAGATACGTGTGCCTTTTTATCGGTGGCTATGCGGAAAGTTCAGTTATTTCCATCACTGACAAAGGTTCGAAAATTAGATACTGTGCTCCTTCATAAACAATCTTGTGCTCCTTCATAAATATTTCTTCAATTCCAAACGTTTTTATTGTCTCAAATGGGTCTTGTAATTCCCCAGATGTGTTCGATGCCGACGTCCTCAATTTGAATCCAGCTCCAGATTCTACATTTGAAGAAAATGAGATAGCGCTCCCTTCAGAGCTAGTCGAGCTAGCTAAGCGATCAGAGCACCCACCCGGTCCAGGTGGTCCACCCGGACCTCCCGGTCCCCCAGGACCTCCTGAACCTCCAGGCCCACCCGGTCCACCTGGACCTCCAGGCCCACCCGACGGACCACCAGGTCCCCCAACCTCCAGGCCCACCCGGTCCTCCGGGACCTCCAGGCCCACCCGACGACGGACCACCAGGTCCCCCGGGACCCCCTGGCCCACCCGGTCCTCCTGGACCTCCAGGCCCACCCAGAGGCAGAGGCCGTCGTGGAAGGCGAAGGAGGGGTCGAGGAAGGCGAAGGAGAGGTCGTCGAAGGAAGGGTAGGCGAAGGAAGGGTAGGCGAAGGAAGGGTAAGCGAAGGAGGAGGAGGAGGTGGGTTCGGGGATACCGCTTCTACAAAGGAAAGTATCTTGGAGGATACTCCGGAGGGAGAAGAATCGCCTTCCGTCGCCTCAGACCTGCTGCCCGGGCTTGCCGGAAAAGGAAAGGTAAGAAGTAATCCAGGAAGTAAAACTGACACCCTGCATGCAAGATTGCATTTTATTCGACATTTAATCATTTTGCACACGTCATATCATACAGTTTCAAAGGGCTAGTGCTAAGGAGACTCAACACGACCCAAGTTGTCCTTGTGCACTGACCCTTCAACAGCTCTATTTCGCAACTACCCCACGCCCCTTTCAGACTGCGGAGGTATCACCTGGGAGAGGAAGAGCAAAAGCAAGAAGAAGTTTACCCTGCGAAAGGGACGTAAACCCAAGAAGAGTCCAAGTGGTGAAAACTCATGGCTCAGAATTCGATACTGGAGAGGTAAAGTAGTGAACTTTCGAAACATTACGGAAACTAAGACTAGGCTTATTAAATCACTATCAACATTCTAGGTTCTCTTCGCATTACCGCCAAATGGAGGCGTCTTCCTGGTCGTCTTGTTGTTGTATCCTTCGGTGGAATGGGTCTATGGGGTGTCAACAAGGCCGACAACATATACCGCTGGAGGGGGAAGAAGAAGTGGCAACGTATCAAGGGAAAACTGACCCACGTCGCTGTCGGTGGTAGCATGGTTTGGGGTTGTAACCGACAGATGAACATTTACCGCTGGCTTGGTGGTCACAAGTGGAAAAAGATCGGAGGAAAACTCGTCAAGGTAAATCTAAAATCAGTAATGGAGATTGAGTGTAGAATCACAGTTTGAGAGCGTTTTAAATTTCGAGATATTTAGTTTATTTAGAGTCCGCCTCTGAAACGAAACTATCTACTCCTAGATCGAAGTGAGTGAGTTTAACCGAGTTTGGGGAGTGAACAAAGGTATGGCAATCTACAAACGGCACCATAAAAAGAGGAAGTGGTTGAAGGTGGGAGGTGCCGCCATTCAGATCTCTGTGGGTGGTGCTGGTGTCTGGGTAGTCAACAAGGCCTACCACATCTACTATCGAGTTGGAACTTACGGAGACAAAAACACCCGCGGAAAGAAGGTACACTTTTTAATAACTTAACCTGTTTAACCTGTTTAAATTTCTTATTTATTGGCCCCACGTAAACTAGTAATATTTGGCTGTAACAGTATCTAAATGTGATGATTTCAGTGGGTGAGAGTGCCCGGTTCCCTCAAATGGATTGCCTCCGGATGGGGTATCGTGGTTGGCGTCAACAAGGTTGACAAGATCTGGTACCGAACCCAAGTGAGCCGCAAGTTCCCAACCGGTAAAAAATGGGTCAACGTTCCTGGACGATTGGCACAGATCGACGTCAATGGAATGAAGGTATACGGACGAAACAGCAAGCACATTATCTGGATGTCTCCCCTGGCTGGTGGAAAGGGAAAACGATCAGCAGCCAAGGTTTCCTTCAAGGCCGTCAAGGGGTACACCCTACACAAGGGCCACTATCTTGGTGGATATAATGGCAGACGGGGAAGACGGGGCTTCGTTAGGCTCAACAAGGCCATTCGAGTCTGTAATCGCCGACCTAGTAAGTCTCAGACATATATTTGTATTTAGACCCAGATTTACTAACTTTTGAGTTTTGAGTGACCAAGATGTCGTCTTTTGATGATGTTTTAGACAATTAAACACATTTTAATAGATTGCGGTGGAGTCACCTATGAAGCAAAACGAAAGGGAAGAAGGAAGTACACTCTTAGAAGGGGTAGGAAGGCTAAGAAGAGTCCCAGTGGTGAAGTTTCATGGCTCAAAGCAACCGTCTCCTATGGAGTTATTTCCGCGAAAGAGTGGGCAGTGCTGACCAACATCTTCACTTATACCGTCAAGTACCGAATGTGTAAGTCAAACTGACTAGTTAGCTCTGTGCACTACTATCTAAATTACCGGTCCAAGGCAGTACTATAACAGCATCCAAATCACTACAATTACCTCCCCCATCCAATAGACCCTGTGAACAAGAAACCTGTCGATGGAAAAGTGTACAAGTTTGCAGAAGGGATCAAGCAGGGAGATACATTCCTCTTCTTTGGTCGTTTCATGGTCGGAACTTTCATCTTCTCCATTCAAGGAAAGGGAGTTGAGGGGCTTCGCATCACAATCAAGGCGTGAGTTACAATTATTTAAATTACTAATACATATCTCCCATTATGCGGAAAATGTATATCTACTTAGTTAATTTCATATTTCAGAAAGGGAGCGTCTGGAACAGTCCTGTTTAGTGCCTACAAGGGAGGTAAAATGGTTTCCAAGGTAACTGGACCATATCCCCCTGTTGGCCGTGGCAACCGATATGCCATTCTGATTGAAGTTGCCAAGATCGGTTACTACATAACCATCAACGGAGCCCGTTATACCGTGTTCAAACACAAGATCGCCCTCAAGCTGCTGACCGGGTATCGGTTCAACGGTCTTGGAAAGGCTGCACGTGCCCGCTGGTTTAGGCACTTCAGATCCTCTGTTATGAGTCTGAGGAGCATGACTCTTAAGAAGAAGTACGCCTTTAAGGGCAAGATTAGGCTACAAGATTTCATGGTCGTCACTGGTCAAAGTACCAGTAACAGGAAGAAGTGGACCATGAACTTCTGGGCGGGAAAACACGTGAGTTTAACCTTATTTGGGCATACTTTTTTCAGTGTTTTTAGTTTCAGTATATTTATATTTTGAAATGCTATTTGAGTTATCCGGCTAGTTCCAACAGTTCACCAATTTTCCAGATTGCATTCCACCTGGACTTTAGGCCTGCTGGTAGGGGACAAATTGTGATGAACACGAAAAAGGGCGGATGGGGAAGGGAGTACAGGCCCAAGAAGTGGCCTTTCAAGACCAAGAAACCCTACTTTTCATTCACCGTTCGAAACTTGAAGCGAGGATTTAACGTTGTGGTTAACGGAATTCACATCACCAAACCGCCCTACAGACACAGGATTGGATTTAAGAAGATCACTCATGTTAACTTTAGTGGTGCTGCCAAGTGGCACAGCTTCAGTCTTTATCGGTAAATCAACATCTATTAGAGTGTTTTACTCCTAGATCGAAGTGAGTGAGTTTAACCGAGTTTGGGGAGTGAACAAGGGTATGGCAATCTACAAACGGCACCATAAAAAGAGGAAGTGGTTGAAGGTAGGAGGAGCCGCCATTCAGATCTCTGTTGGTGGAGCTGGTGTGTGGGTTGTCAACAAGGCTTACCACATTTACTACCGAGTCGGAACGTACGGAGACAAGAACACCCGAGGAAAGAAGGTACACTTTATTACTGACCTGTTTAATGATTACTTTAATTTTCTGTCTGGTGTGTGCCTCGACCCTTTCTAATTTCTTATGTAACGGCCCTGACGTCTGTTAGGCAGATCATTTTGCTGTAACAGTATCTAAATATTTCCAATGATTTCAGTGGGTGAGAGTTCCCGGTTCCCTCAAATGGATCGCCTCCGGATGGGGTATCGTGGTTGGTGTCAACAAGGTTGACAAGATCTACTACCGAACCCAAGTGAGCCGCAAGTTCCCAACCGGTAAAAAATGGGTTAACGTTCCTGGACGATTGGCACAGATCGATGTGAATGGTATGAAGGTGTATGGACGAAACAGCAAGCACATTATCTGGATGTCACCCCTGGCTGGTGGAAAGGGAAAACGATCCGCGGCCAAGGTTTCCTTCAAAGCCGTCAAGGGGTACACCCTACACAAGGGCCACTATCTAGGTGGATACAATGGCAGACGAGGAAGACGGGGCTTCGTTAGGCTCAACAAGGCCATTCGAGTCTGTAATCGCCGACCTAGTAAGTTTCAGAGACATGTTTGTTTTTAGACCAATATTTACTCACTTCGAGTGATCAAGATGTCGTCTTTTGATCGGGTTTTAGACAAAATTTTGACAGTTAAAACACTTAATTAGATTGCGGCGGAGTCACCTATGAAGCGAAACGAAAGGGAAAGAGGAAGTACACTCTAAGAAGGGGAAGGAAGGCCAAGAAAAGTCCCAGTGGTGAAGTTTCGTGGCTCAAAGCAACCGTCTCTTATGGCGTTATTTCCGCGAAAGAGTGGGCGGTGTTGACCAACATCTTCACTTACACCGTCAAGTACCGAATGTGTAAGTAAAACTAACTGATTATTAGCTCTGTACCACCCACTACTATCCAAAATATGGGCCAAGACAGTACCAACTCACTTATAAAATACAATTACTTACCATAGATCCCGTGAACAAGAAGCCAGTCGATGGAAAAGTGTACAAGTTTGCGGAAGGGATCAAGCAGGGAGATACCTTCCTCTTCTTTGGTCGTTTCATGGTTGGAACTTTCATCTTCTCCATTCAAGGAAAGGGAGTTGAGGGACTTCGCATCACAATCAAGGCGTGAGTTACCAACTGTTTGAATTCCTAATATACATATTGATCTCTCATTATGTGGAAATTGGAAAATATGCAGCTATACTTAGTAGCTTTCATTTTCAGAAAGGGAGCATCAGGAACAGTCCTGTTTAGTGCCTACAAGGGAGGTAAAATGGTTTCCAAGGTAACTGGACCATATCCCCCTGTTGGCCGTGGTAACCGATACGCCATTCTGATTGAGGTTGCCAAGATTGGTTACTACATAACCATCAACGGAGCCCGTTATACCGTGTTCAAACACAAGATCGCCCTCAAACTGCTGACCGGATATCGGTTCAACGGTCTTGGAAAGGCTGCCCGTGCTCGCTGGTTCAGGCACTTCAGATCCTCCGTTATGAGTCTGAGGAGTATGACTCTAAAGAAGAAGTATGCCTTTAAGGGCAAGATTAGGCTACAAGATTTCATGGTCGTCACTGGTCAAAGTACCAGCAACAGGAAGAAGTGGACCATGAACTTCTGGGCGGGAAAACACGTGAGTTTAACCTTATTTGGGCATACTTTTTTCAGTGTTTTTAGTTTCAGTATATTTATATTTTGAAATGCTATTTGAGTTATCCGGCTAGTTCCAACAGTTCGTCAATTTTTCAGATTGCGTTCCACCTGGACTTTAGGCCTGCTGGTAGGGGACAAATTGTGATAAATACGAAGAAGGGTGGATGGGGAAGGGAGTACAGGCCCAAGAAGTGGCCTTTCAAGACCAAGAAACCCTACTTTTCATTCACTGTTCGAAACTTGAAGCGAGGATTTAACGTTGTGGTTAACGGAATTCACATCACCAAACCGCCCTACAGACACAGGATTGGATTTAAGAAGATCACTCATGTTAACTTTAGTGGTGCTGCCAAGTGGCACAGCTTCAGTCTTTATCGGTAAATCAACATCTATTAGAGTGTTTCAGGGGTTGTGTAATCTATCTTACTTGAAACGTGTGACCGCCACTTTTCGGTGTGGCAAATTTAATTTCTTTGGTCCAGATCATTTTCCATAATAAGATTTAATTTCCAATTGGTTTCCCTCTCTCTAGTGACTTCAAGAGGTGGCAAAAGAAGGTGCTTCGCAAAAAGAGTGCGGGTGGTTTGTACTACACAAGTACTCTTCGCATCTTCTCCCAAGCCAAGGCGAGACGCGTCTACAAGGTCAAAATCTGGAGGGTAAAAACTTGGAAGCTCATTAAGGCTTGTAAGGGCAAGGCACGCACCAAAAAGGCGAAATGTAAAAAGGTGGTGAAACTCTACCGAGTGGTGCTGTTCAACACCAAGACAAAGAAGAAGGTTACCATTTACCTTCGTGGCATTCCCTTCGGCTACTTCCGACCTCGAAAGAACTTCAGGCTCCGTGGCAAGATTGGCACACGATGCAGAAAGAAGAGAGGCAAGAAGAAGTGCAGGTATAACAAAGCTGTTTTAGTTAACACGATATGGCGGTGTAATTATGTTTCATATGCAAAGAAGGGTGTATTGATTAATCGATTATATTTAACCCTTCAACCAGATTCGAGTACCGTGTATGTAAGAAGAAGGGTAAAAAGTGGACCAACTGCGCTCGTTCTAGCTCGAGGAAGTTCCCCAAGGGGATGAAGTTCGTTGGTAAGAAAACAATTTGTAATAACTAGCAATGTAATAGTGCCATGAGTTTGCTTACCTTTATGGTTTAATCATAACTAGCCATCTATGTGCTATCATGACCGTGGATTTCTTTACGTTCATGGTTTAATAATAACCATTGTTTCTCTCTTAAAAATCTCTGTCTTCTCAGGAGGTGCTAACATTTTTTAAAGATAAATATCGATTAGTAATGTTAATAATAATCAGTGTTTCTTTCTAAAACCACCATGTTTCCCCAGGAGGTGCTAAGACGATCACAATGCGCATGATCCGATATGACATCCAGTACCTGCACAAAAAATACGATCCAGTGAAATGGCGCCTGGTCGGAAAACCAAAACGTGTCAAAAAGCTCTGGGTTTTCAAATTGTGCAGTGCTAAAAACAAGAAGGTAAGACAGGTCGAGACTTGCCAGGTTATGACTACAGTTAAAATAATAAGGTTTGAACATAACAAGTAGAGACAAGTGTGTTTGTGTGCCGGTAATAGCTGTCAAACTGCTAGTGTGTGTGGCTACTGACAACAATGCAACTTCACATGTTCTACCAGCCAATAATACGAGAGTTACCAATAATTAGATGTTCCCAACTCTTTCTTGTGTATCAATTAAGTAGAGTGGGTTGGAATTGGAAACAACAGAGACGGGAATTAGTAACAACAATATAAAATACCACATTGACACATAGTATGACGCACTTGAATGCGCTTATTTTCCCAGGTCTAATAATAACAAACCCATCTCCTACAGGTCTGTCGAAAATTCCGAACTTTCTACATGCCTACTGGGTACAAGGGTTTCAAGGCGGTTTACTACAAGAAAACACTGGATGGCCTTCCATACCGGTAAATAAGATGGAAGAAATAAAGATAATTGAGACAAATGAACTTCAGGAAATAGGATCTGAGAGGGAGATATCAAAGTTCATTACTGGTTATTAAGTTTTAATCCTCGGCGTTATTATCTCATAAGCAAATTAGTACGGTAGAATTTATGAGATGTTTTTGATATTTTTACTTCATATTTACAGGTCTACAATCAAGATTATTGGATGGAGACGATTCCTCAAGAAATATCCTACACACACTATCAAAAGTAAGTTAATCAAATTATACTTTTGAATACTTAATTAACATTCAAAATGTGCAACGCCCATATATTTTCAACTAATGTAACCCTCCCCCCACCCTTCAGAAATGGAGGATTCCAAGGTCTGTGCTGGTAAACCAATCACCAAAAAGAAGAATTGTGCCAAGGCCCGTGTCAGGAAATTCTACAAGGTTACCCTTGTCAAGGGAAAGAAAACCACAGTCGTCTACACCCGAGTCATTCCTTACTCTCACATGAAACCAAGGAAAAGCTATGTCGTCAAGTCAAGTGAGTAGGGTTATAGAACGTGGTGAATAATGAATGATAGATCCGGCTGCTGTTTAATGGCGAGTTGTAGTTTCCAGGAGATAATGTAACAACCAATTTTCAGCTATTGTACGGAAATGTCGTAAGGGCAGGCGTG
>AVPN01000850.1:7438-17557 GCA_000695325.1 Pleurobrachia bachei
CTCTCTCTCTCTCTCTCTCTCTCTCTCTCTCTCTTTCTCTCTCTCTCTCTCTCTCTCTCTCTCTCTCTCTCTCCCGCTCTCTCTCCCTCTCTCCCCTCGCTTTATAACAAATACAAACACATATTCAGTGGAAGTAGCTACTTATAGTGTATGGCTGCTCACTTGCTCCGCACTTCAATTCGATTACCTTCAGGCGACTTTCCCTTTTCTCCCCCATTCTAACCCACTTTCGCCTTCTTACAAATATTGTGTACAAGTTTACACCTCAACACCCAACATCATAATGATGAGGTATGAAAATACATATCATGAGTAGATTTAACTTTTGCCGCTCCAGCTTGACAAGCAGAGGGGGAAACAAATGAGAAAAGCAGGCCAAATTATAGGGAAAATCAGGAACACAACTATTTCAAATTGATACATTTATTTTATCAAGGGATCTGGATGAGCATTTGACAAACTAGAACAACAACTAAAACATTGAACCTGGTGCTGCTCTTTTCTCCCTTGTGAATTGCTTGAAGAACTGAGAGTGAGATGCACGTGTGTTAGGTACGCGTGCCCTTACATCATGAGCTTCTGAAACGCGTGCTTCTTTGCCACAAACTTAAGCAACCCACGTGACTCAAGTGAAGAGAGAGGGAGAGAGAGAAAGAGCAATATTCATAGACGCAAAACAGTTTTCTCGTAACACCAGATTATATAGGATTTTTACATGGATAGAGAAATAGCCACGAAGACAAAAAGAAAAAGGGATCGAGCTAGAGCAAAGGGGAGATAAAATTAGGATCACAAAAGAGCCTCGCAGCTCCAAATTTCAGACGAACCGATCCTAAGTAAATGGGGGATGGTAAAATAATTCCCACTCTGAGTGGAAACACTTCACATGCAATATCTAGTGACGTCAAAACTCTTAATTCTGCTAATTAGTGCATGCCACCCCGCCACCACGGAGAGATAATGGGCCCACTGAGAGGCTATCCAAACAGTGGATGGGGGACTGAGAGACTGGGGGCAAATATAAAGAGTAGGCTGCTGACTCGCCATGCTGTTTTTATATGGGCTATAAGGGGTCTTGAAGAGAGCAGGTCATGTGTTGGTCTCTCAAGTGCTGGGTAGTTCTGACAACGTGATAACTTGGAATTTGAGATTCACCTCGTTTCACCTACGCTACCTTACACACGTGCAGTTGTAGCTGTCTACCCAAAATATTGTATCTTCTTTCTCGTACAACGCAGCTTGGTATTCTCTCCCCCAGATCTCTCTCCCTCTCTATCCCTCCCTATCTTTCTCTCGCTCTCTCTCGCTCTCTCTCGCTCTCTCTCTCTCTCTCTCTCTCTCTCTCTATCTCTCTCTATCTATCTCTATTTCTCCACCCCAGTCTCCAGATCTCCTAAATCTGCCACTCAGGATGGCGGGTGAATCTGTCATTTTGGGTCACATTTGTCATCATTAACAATCTACCAACAGAAGACAGTGAGAGAGAGGGAGAGAGAATGAGACACGACAGTGAGAGGGAGAGTGACCCCGTTAAGGGAAGATATACCATATTCAGGGTTATAGACGATCAAAGACAAAACAGGATTAATGTGATAGAATCTATCACATTCCTCTTGAACCGAACAATCTTTCACAGATAGATTGTTAGGGTCTGCCATCGCAAACTATGATACCCATCTGATTCATGTGAGGATTATTTTCCATTTAGAACTCTAAAAAAAGTTCACTTTATCATCGTCTTCTCTGTAGTCCAATATTCTTTCGCCCTCGCTCTTCGGCGGACCCACAAAGATCCCCGCGGTCTAATCTTTTGGGGTACCTGATGCAAAGACAGGAGAGAGTGGGAGAGCGATAAAGCGAGAGCGATAGATAGATTGATTCGGTGGGGGACTACGTCAAAGGGATGTCAGAGAACTTCCTTAATCCCAATCAGGCCTGACACTTGTCCAACTGTGTTTCATTTAAACTAGTTTTTACTCTTTTTTCGTCCAACAACCCCAGAATCCAGATCGAGGTTTTTGCATGGCCAGCATGGAAGCTGTTATCAAACGGGAGAAAGAGAAAACATGGTGACAGTTAGTTTCTCAAGCGAGAAGAGGACTTCTGTCACATAGAGGAGATCAGCACTTCTGTCACACAATTATATTTAAAACATGCTGGTATTGGAATAATGTATGCACGGGAGGGAATCTCCGGCCGAATAGGCGTGGACGGAGAAAAAGTTTCAGATCGAGTAGTTAGTTCCACCTTGTTACATGTCACCACCTACCTTCTGAGAGAGGGAGAGAGGGAGAGAGAGAGGGAGAGAGAGAGGGAGAGAGAGAGAGAGAGAGGGGGGGGAGAGATAGAGAGAGAGGGGGAGAGATAGATAGATAGATAGAGGGGGAGAGATAAAGAGATAGAGAGACAGGATATTCCGAAGGTTTTTTGGGGAAATAGGTTGATATTTGAAAATTTAGTATTTGGGACTGGGAGATAAATGAACGGTAATGGTTATAGCTCCAACCTCGGGGTCTCGCTCGCTCGCTCGTTTACTCTGAAAATTCTGCTGTGCAGGAAATAAGAAAACCATTATAATATTGAAAATAGTGATCGAGCTAGGGAGGTAGACAGAACGGCAAAGGGAAGGTAGGATGATAGATTGAAGATAGAAAGATAGAGTGAAGATAGAACGATAGAAAAAACATAGAACGATATAGTGAACTTGAAGATAGAACGACAGAGTGAAGATATAGAGCGACAGAGTGAAGATAGAAAGATAGAGTAAACATAGAACGACAGATAGAAAGATAGAGTTAAGATAGAAAGATAGAAAGATAGAAAGATAGAGTGAACTCGAGGAGGTCGTCTTCAAGACACACGTGCCCTATTGGTATGTGTTTCTATATCGTGTTAAAAACACGCGTCTGATTCTTTCAAGACGGAGAGTCGTGAGATCTAGAGGGCTTCAAAAACTCTGTACTATTCATTTAGAGAAATACTGCGAATAATACCTGGTAGTCAGGCCAATGCTCTGACCACAGTTCCCTGAGAATAGAGTCAGGCAAATGCACTGACGGGTAGTCTAGCGTGCTCAGAATAATATTATTACAATCATGGTTTTTGCTTGGTAAGATTTCCGTAGAAATTCTACAATCTACTAGAATTCAACTGTTCAAAAAGCAGGCTGGTGACGCGAGTAGGCAGGTTTTCATCAACAAAAACCCTAGGGTAAAATTTGTTTTTTTTTTCCATTTGCGCGTACTGAATTCGGCCAAAACTGTTAGTCCAAGACCCATATGAGAGTAAATAATTTGTCTGATTACTAGGTCCTGTGACTAGCTTATTGGACAGCTACCATGCATACATGATTTGAAAATTACAACAAGCACTATACATCCGAAAATTTTGGCAACCAATAACCATCTAAATTAGTCCAAAATCAATGAGACAAGTAATTTATGGTTAAAAAAGCATCGATTATTATAATATTACTAAGAAAATTCAGGCAGAGTAAATCTAGTAGTAGTTGGATTTCTAGAAGCATCTACTGCGGTGGGTGGGGTGCTGTGATTGGCTGGGTAGATGGAGGGCTCCTATTGGTTGGCTGGATGGAATGAAGGGCTCTTATTGGCCCATTCTAGCTTATCTGTGCTCTGTCAAAAACTCGAGCGTTTGTCACGTGATGCTGACCTTGTGACGAAGTTCATGGCGAGGGCCATGGGAGAGAGATAGAGGAATCATATATAGGCCGGGGTAGAGAGACAAACAGTCTTTTGAAATATGGTGATAGACTATCATGGTGTAACAAAACGAAGATTGTTATAAAATGAAATAGAGCTCAATGGGGAGCAAGATAAACTGATCGTGAGAGTTGGTACCGTGAGAGCGTTGGACTCGAGAAAGACCGCACATCCCAGAAGCATGATAGCAAGAGCGAGAGAGTGTGGGAGAGAGAGTGAGAGAGAGAAAGCCTTGACCCACATCGGTTTTCTTTTGATGTCTCGGGGAAACAGTCAGATAATTGTGAGAGGATGGGATAGAGAGAGGGTTGAGGGTTCCTTCTTTTGCAGGAGAGCTTTATCTAGCGGCTTCCCACGGCCTCACTCTGCCTTTCTATTGGTCGGGAGCACTCTCTCCCCTGCTGGGATCCCGTGACTAAGCACTAGGGACCCATGTACAGCACTAACTCTAACCTTCCCTTCCCCCATCAGGTTGCAGTGCCAGTTACACTATCACCAGTATAACGGGGCAGTGGTTGTTGAGTGACAACAAGGCAGTGGTGGAGCTTGTAGTGGACAGCAGTTCCTGTTTTGTGGTTGACGAAGTGTGCTTTCAACACAAGCTAGAGGATTTGGGTCTCTCACCGTGAATTGGGGTTATTTCGCCAGAACGAGAGCACGGCCATAAAACAGTTCTTGTCAAACCTCGATTACCATTTCCAGCCCTTGTAACTACCCATTGGACAGTCAATGAAATTTTTGGCGAACGAAAAAAACCAACAAAAAAAAACTAGAAATTTTGCCAGTCTGATACCATTTATTTTGTGCACCCATGTTTACCGAACCAAAATCTATCGTATTTAGTCTAATACCTAAAATTTTTTGGTAGATGGTCATTAAATCATTCATTTTATTTCCCCAATGTGTCATTTAAAGCTTAAAATAAGCCCTTAGTAGAGATATGCTGGTATTCCATTTGGGAAAAAAAATGTACAGCGTTTTAAAAATTAGGTTATACGGGATAGCATTTATTTGGCTAAATGGAATACCAGCATATCTCTACTAAGGGCTTATTTTAAGCTTTAAATGACACATTGGGGAAATAAAATGAATGAGTTAATGACCATCTACCAAAAAAGGGGAGGTATTAGACTAAATCGTTGAACAGGACAGACCTAAACAAGATAGTGGGTCATATGGGTCAAGTCTCCCCTAAAGATAAACTGATCGTGAGAGTTGGTACCGTGAGAGCGTTGGACTCGAGAAAGACCGCACATCCCAGAAGCATGATAGCAAGAGCGAGAGAGTGTGGGAGAGAGAGAGAGAGAGAGAAAGCCTTGACCCACATCGGTTTTCTTTTGATGTCTCGGGGAAACAGTCAGATAATTGTGAGAGGATGGGAAAGAGAGAGGGTTGAGGGTTCCTTCTTTTGCAGGAGAGCTTTATCTAGCGGCTTCCCACGGCCTTACTCTGCCTTTCTATTGGTCGGGAGCACTCTCTCCCCCCCCTGCTGGGATCCCGTGACTCAGCACTAGGGACCCTATCATGTACAGCACTAACTAACCTTCATTCTCCCATCAGGTTGCAGTGCCAGTTACACTACCACCAGTACCGCGGGCAGTGGTTGTAACAGCAAGGCAGTAGTTGATCTTGTGATGGACGCTGTTCCTGTTTTGTGGTTGACGAAGTATGCTTTCAACTACAACAGAAGCTACATGATTTGGGTCTCTCTCTCTCACCATCTAACCCTTCTCTGAAGCCTTCAGTGAATTGGGGTTATTTCGCCAGAACGAGGGCACGACAAGTTCTTGTGTCTAGAACTGTTATAAATCCAGTCAAACCTCGATTTACTGAGGGAAATTTACATGCGTCCGGTGAATCCAGGTTTGACTGAAGTAGTAGTGGAAATAACCTGTATTCTTGATGTGAACATCGCTAATTTAGTAATTTCGACCGTGACTTGAAAATAGCAAGAATCCAGTTAAAACGTTTGAGAGTCGACTGTTGTTGTAACAGTAATGCTCGGTGTCACTTATTCCCCGGGTGCAACATGATTATTTCCTGGATTTCGTGGTATGTACCTTTATTTTCAGTCTGTGGTGGAAACCTAAAATAATTTTATTAAGGGATTGGAAATTTAAAAAAGGGCTACAACTATAATAACAGGTTTACACTTTACACATACCCGGAAATGATAATGTTGCACCCCCGATCATAGATGACACAACTATTAGGGACACACTAGACTTTCAAACGGTCGTATATCCACCTGCCACCCGGATAAGATACACACTTTATTTTCTGAGATTAATAGAGTCGATGTATGGCAGTCGGCTGAAAATGAGAATTGAGAGTTTGGGTTTTATTGACATTGACAAGCTGCACTCAGCACTGTCCCTCTTTTAAGTCCGCTGACCAGTACTAATTAAATCTACTAGCCGCTAGTACATGCATTGCATTGTTGGGCTAAAGATCGCTGGACTCTATTAGTAAAATACTGTAACCTGTCAATACTGTTGAGTAATTAACAAGTCAATTAGTAGTGTTGTAAAATCAAAATAATTATTATTGACTAGTATTGAGTATAAATTATTTATTTTCTAAAATTCAGGAAAATTGTGTTTAATTTAATTCGCTTTCTTGTCTTGGTCTTCGAGGGTTCAGTTCAGTCACGTGACGGAGCGCGAAAATTTTGCACGCGCAAAACCAAAGCCGCGCGTTTCTTGACATTGACGCCGCGCATCGTATAAAAATCGAGATCTCGAGCGCGCGGCGAGATCAAGATCAAAAATTTTCAAATTTCCCAAAACGTTGAAAAGCGCTGCCTTATCCCTGTGCGCGTGACGCAGAACAGGGGGGGCTAGCAGTGCAGCGTTCGCCAACCCAAAACGAAACGATTTTTCTCAGTTTCGTCTCGCTCTACTTCGCAACCCCTGTATTCTGTAAGTTTATGACGTTAGGTTTCACTAGGGGCAGCCTGCCGCACCTGTAATTTACGGAGAATCGGTCTAGAAATCTCCTCTATCCCTAAATAAGCCAGAAAACCGAAAAATAAAGCCCATCGTGTGTAAAAGTAGCAATTTTGAATACTCCTAAGTCGAGGCAGGGTCTTCTGCTCCATTCTTTTTGAAGAGCTGATTGAGTTTCATTGTGAACTTCTGGCGTATCGGGACTGGACTATCCCCATTTTGGATTCCAACAACGAGAAAGACAAAGTAATGGCTCAATTAAAAGGGGATAAAGGAGAACCCTAAAAGACTTCTACATCCATTTTACTACCTGAATCGGTACCCTGGCCAAACCCTTTTTTGCAAAGATAAAAATAAAATACAGCTAAACGCTGCTTGAGTGAAGAGCCGGGCATTTCACATTTGAGAGTAATTCGAGGGTGGTTCAAAATTATTTGCGAAAGCCGGGGTACCGGTTCAATTAGTAAAATAGATATAGAAATCAAGGTTATCTGTACATTATAATTGGATATAATAAATTAATTCGAATTGTTTTTAGCCATGTATAAAATGTTAATATCGTTTCTGTCGCTGAAACGTTTTGGGCTAGTGCCGCGGTGACCCCTAAGACTGATCACTAATGTTCTCAAGAGGCAGAATGATAATCGTTGCCTAATGTACCGGATAGAGTCAAGATAGGATTGTTTAGTTTTATCAGAAAGTTTGGAAGCAAACTTTTTATAGAACTTGTCTGCTTCATCGCCCATAATTCCTGATGTCGAGAAGACAACCGGTGTGAAGGAACTCTTTTCGACCTCCAAAGACAGCCCCCAATTACTCTCACTTTTCGGCAAAAAAACGGATATCACCGGAAAGAGCATAATTTTGGGAGTCCGTAAAACTTTGCCTTGACCAAATTGGCCGAGAAACAAAGGCGTGAGAGCCAAAACAAGATTCCGACGCGCAAATAAAAACTCGCGCGCCACCCAGCGGGTGACAACTTCAAAAAATCTGACTTTAGCAGCGTTTTTTTTCTCGTCCTCTTTATGAGCCACTTCTTTGTCTTTCTCATTGTTGGAATCACAATTTTACCTAAAACTTTCTCTTGAGTCAACTGTGGCTGAAGTTGTTGCTAAAGAATGTAAGCTTTCAAAAGTGTTATCTTGCTTCATAGTACAGGGTGTTCATATGTGATCTTTATAAGCGTTGGGCTTCACTCAGAAAAAAGATTAGCTCATGAAACTTCATTATACAGTCGGACCCCGATTTAGTGACATCCTCGGGGGAAAGGAATTTGGGCACTAAATCGGGCTTGGCACTAAATCGGGGTCAAATACCGTTAATTTTCCCTGTATATCGGGGGAAATTTATCCTGTCACTAAATCGGGGTGTCACTAAATCGGGGGGCACTAAATGGGGGTCCAACTGTACTTGGAATATTCTATACCCTCACAGCTCACTCAAAGTTCCTGGAGTTTTCGGATCTCTAACCCCCTGAGAAGTGTGTTTTTGGCATCAAAACTACCAGAAAGAATTTTTTCAGGTTTCTGAGGCTTTTTGGGTACTTTCTATGTCAATTTCAAAGTTTCATGGTGATTGGAGGAGTTTTTCGGTCTCACAATTTCGATAAAAGTGGCCAGAAAGACTCTTTTTGCCGTTTTTGAGCTGTTTTTGGGCTTTTCCATCCAGTTTATTTGGAACCTGCACTGGTGACAAAGCTATGTGCATCCAATATCCATCATAATGAAACTTTGGAATTGATAAATGTAGTTAATATCCAAAAAACATTCTAGCAAAATCTCAGCACAATAATTCCTTCTGTTGGTTTTGATGTCAAAAACACACTTCCAGGGTTACTAGAGCTCTGGAAAGTGGAAACAACCATGCCAGGAACCTTGAATGAGGGTATAGAATAGTAAGTATGAAGTTTCATGAGCTAATTTTGTGTTATGTTCTAACCCTCCTTTACATTTGCTCGAAAGTCGAAACATAGTCTAACTAGGCAATCAAAACCTGGGACAGTCCAAATTGCGTCAACACCTTTCTCCCTTGTCCAGAGATGGTCGAAATTGGCTACCGCATTGGGTATTTTATACATCAATTCCATAGTTTCATGGTGATTGGATGTGATTTTCTATTCGGTCTCAAAACACAACCAATCACCATGATAATACCCAAAAAACATTTGGCAAAATCTCAACACCAGCCAAAAGACACTTCCAGGGGTAGGGGTGCTAGAGCTCTGGTAACACCAGGAGCCTTGAATGAGGGAATTCTAGAATAGTCCAAGCATGATATTTTATGAACTGATCTTTCAAACTTTTTTCTCTGTGTTTAATTGTGAAGCCCAAGGCTAAATGAACACTCTGTATCAAATGAGACACGAAGTTGTTAACTCCCCTCATGTATGTTACCCTGCTTGATAAGTTACACACGTCCCAGTTCACTGTCAGTCCCTCCACCCCGTGACCCCTCCTCCTCATCCTTCTCCCGTTTCTTTCTCTCTGACCCCCCTTTCTCTCGTGATTATTGCATTTCTTTCTCTCTGTCAGCTGATCTAGAGTTGAAATAGAGCGTTTTACTCCATTTTAGTAGTTTACTTTCTTAGTTGAAATCTTCGAAAGTCCTTAAACCAGGAACACGGCCATTAATGATCAACATTGATCCGAGTGTAAAATGTAAAATGCTTGATATTCTGTGTTACACATCTCTTTCAACCTGCTTGTTTATTGTTCTGAGCACACTGTTTTCTGATATTTCTTGTAAACCAGGGCTTTGCTGCTTCACCCCAAGTTATACTGTCTTGATTTGCTATCTTTACTTATTACTTCATACCCTATTTACATATCACTTTGTGTAACCCCGAACCCGTGTGTCGCCCCTTTTCTCCGAGCCTTTCCGCCGCCGCCCCACAGTACGGGGTTCAACTGTGGGACGGCGCGTTGTAAAGAGTGCCACTGTCAGCGCGGAGATTTCGCTATGAAAAAACACAATTGTCACCTTGTACTGTGTTATAATTGCGCGCCTGCGCGCACGAAGAGTGACAACAACCTTCGGTTCTGTTTCTCATCTTCACTTCCCGATTCTCACTCAGACTCTGAGTCAGAGTTCAGACCCAATATCCCTATCTTCATTCTATTATTCTTGATAACCCAAAACCTTTCCTTTCCTCTAGCTGACCATGGCTGAAAAGCGAAGGTTTGGCTTCAACCCTGGGCAGTATAACCGGGCCCAGGCAAATGATGTCTTCAGGCAATACCAAAGACAGATGGCTCGAGATAAGGCTGAAACACTGAAAAAGAAGAGTGAGAGGAACTTTGATGGAAAACTGAAAATTAACAATTTGGAGTTGGTTTTCCTTACAATTAACGGAAAAAGATGGTTTGGCATCAGCCAGATTGTTTCCGTGCTATTCGCCCATCGACCAAGGTGTGTAAGCTATCTGTGTAGCAATGGGAGAGAGAGAGAGA
>AVPN01000852.1:18478-32170 GCA_000695325.1 Pleurobrachia bachei
GGAGAGGGAGAGGGAGAGGGAGAGGGAGAGGGAGAGTGGGTGAGGGAGATGGACAGGGTGAGGGAGAGGGAGATGGAGGAGAGGGAGAGATGGAGGGGGAGGGAGAGAGAGAGGGAGAAGGATGGGAGGGGAGAGGAAGAGGGGGAAAGACAGGAACAGGGACCGGGACAGGGAGGGAGAGTTCACTGCTGTGTGTCGGAACTAAGTTGAACGAGACTTGTTAGCAATTAGAGTGGCTCAGTGTCAAACGTTTGTCAAGCTCTAGGACCATGACCAATATAATATGATAACAGGATCCGAAGGAGGCCTATTATCATATTATATTGGAAGGAGACTGCTATTATCACATTATTACCACGTGTCCAGTCTCAGACATAGTTTTAATATAATTTATAAGCACGACAACTCTGCTTGATGATATGGATATTTTTTGCATTATCTAGTTGTTTTAGATCACCAACAAACGTAGTACATACATACCAATAGTCCCATGCGGTTTAGAATACGATGTTTTCTACTATTATTCAGTGCAGTAGTCCTAGAGCAGTGAGGCGTGCCCGTTATTTAACCTTGTAAACCAACAAATTATCATATATAATATATTTTATTAATAGGTATAACGTGGTCCAAGCCGTCCAACAGTTTACTCTCTTCATTAGTAAAAACGCGTTTGGTGTTTGGTATTTCTTATAAACAATAATATACATTTCCTAGTACAAACTGACAAAAAAAATGATCTCGAATTTTGTCAACAAGGAGCAAGGTCATTTTTCGCTACGTACTAACCACCGACGATCATCCTGTCAACAATTCATTCTGTGCATTTTTTGCTCCGAGTGATCATTGGTCGAAACTTGAAGTCACTACATAAAATGGGTGATCCGTGATCATTAAATTGTCAGACGAAAGACAGTAGTACCGCAATTCCAACCTGGCCCCTGGGTGGAATGTAATCCACCTGTTTTTCTTGACTGTACAACTACCCTTTCTCTTACAGCTGCCATACCTACTGGAAGGGTCGTAATAATTTCGACAAAGATTTATTTTTATACACTATGACAGTTCTAATCCTTTACTTTTTAGAGCTATACATTATGGCGCTATGGAGTAACGGGGGTACAACATACCCTGATGTTCTATTCACGCTGGGACTCCTTATTTGTGCCCTAACTGGACTTTACCTCAACTCCCTAGCCCTCTACCGAAACTACAAAAAACCGGCCAGCGTTGCTCGAGCCCTCTACCTGCTACTTCAAATCGTGGACCTGGCAACTTCTGTATTTCTTTGCCCTAGCCTAGCCTATACCATCTCCACACTAAAGGATCCGGGATGTTTTGACGACGAGCAAGATGAAACACTAAAATTCTTTAAAAATTGCACAACCAACTACATATCATACGGTATTATGCACCCGAGCACTTTCAAAAGGGCTTGGACGGTATTCTGCTTTTGGTTTGCCTACTCTCCCTGTATTCTTACTGGCATGCTGGCTATGACTCGATATTACCAGATCAAATACCCGTTCCGACATGTTTCTAAACGGCTCGTGGTTGGAATAGCCGTGGCTGCATCAGTTTGGCAGCCCGTCTGGTACGCGGACATGATCCGCGAGAAAGGGGATGACGATCAAGCGATGTTTATAATTGTCACCCAGCAGGTTTTTATAACCATTACAAAGCCAAAATATGTCGTTTTTGGCATACCGATGTCTCTAGGTGCATTTGGTTTTTCAACGAATTTGGTCTCTATAACTTTTCAAGGCTTCGCCCTCATTGCTTCAGTGATGACTGTTAGGGAATTAATGAAGATTAACAGCGTTGTTTGTGAGGGGAGCCAAATACGAGGCAAGAGGGGGAGTATAAAAATTCTTATTTCAAATATCGGGAGCTTTTTGACCATACTTTCTCTGATTAACGTGGGGACAGTTGGAAAATCAATCTTGGAATCTATGGATATGGAGGCATTACTTGCATCCGGTGACCGAGTAGAGTTTGATTTCGGAGGACATTTACGATGGTATTATATTGCATCCAACCAAGCCCAAAGTATTTTTATCCCTGTTCTCACCTCTCTCTTTAACCCATCAGTGTTTATAGTAATGACAAATTGATAATAAACTGCCACCGAAAAAACTATGAACTGCAGTTAACTGAGAAAACCAGCTATTACTAAGACTATTTACGCTTGCTTGCTGCGATTTTTTATTTGTAAAACTGTCAAACAGAATGATTTAAAACAAGATTAATTGCATTATGTTTTAAAATCACGCTGAATTTCTCTACTCAGTGAAGCTGAGGGGAGAAAAAAATTATAAATTGCAGTGGCTGGAAGTGATACAGTCGGACCCCGATTTACCGGAACCCCGATTTACCGGAACCCCGATTTACCGGGAGGATAAATTCCCCCGATATGGGCGAAGCCCTTCCCCCGAGCATCCCGGTAAATCGGCCATCGGGGTCCAAGTGTACATACCTTATCTGTTGATGGGTTGAACGTCATGTGAAGGACTTTCGGTTCCATTGATTTCGGTTTACCCTCCTCTCCACCCTGCCTGTAGCTTCCACACAACTTCTTGTAACTCTCCGCTTCATCCCTGTTATTCAAATTATTATTGTTACAGTCACACCCCGATTTACTGGGGAAAATCTTTACCATGAACATTCAAAACAATATTTTAACTTGTTATATATCTAATCCTACAGTCTAGCCATGCAAATGTTAACTACACACCTGAATTTCATAGAGCGTGTTTCAGCATCAGATAACTTTCCCCTGATATCAGTGATGAGGTCCTCCTGCCGAGTTGATTTCTCCCTCAATTCCTCCAACAGACATTCTTGCTCTGTTAGCCTGTCTCGCAGGGAACTAGCATCAGATTTGTACATCTCCACAGACGCTGTGGAGTGAGACCGGGGATTAATAACAATACACTTTGATAATTCAATGAGACCGGGCTAGAAAACCACTAAAAATAATACTTTGAGTATTGATAATTCAAAACAGATTGTATATTATATAATATGTTCCCTATGCCTATAGGTTCCGATAGGTTTAGGCTACAAATATATAAAACATGCTCTCACAAGTTTTGAGGAGGGTATCTTTTTGTAAAGCTGTAACCAGAGACACGAGTTCCTTAGGACTGGTTATTTTGAGATCATTTTTCACCTTGGTCCAACATTCCAACTCATCTGATAGTATCGAGAGGAGGAAGGTTAGTTCGCTGGGACATTTCACTATGTTGTATATATATCATTATAATCATTTGACATTTTATTTACCATTTGTCTCAATAGACAATTTGTCAAAACATCTTATGTTGCTGGTGCAACTGAAAATGCTGGTCCCTGATTGGCTGATAACCAGTCAATTGACCTAAATAACAAGTTCTGATTGGTTGTTTACCAGTTAGTGTCTCATGTCTCTCCTTGAACCGGTTATTATCTGCTACTTGTTGTTTCAGGGCCGTTATTGTTCCCTGGAGGGACTCAATCTGCATTTTCAATACCTCACTGTTCCCTGAAAAACAAGAGAATTATAGGTTGCAAATCTAGGTGACAAATTCAAGCTAACCGTAATAAATATGTTTCTCACAAATTTCTACATTTAGTTAACCTGACGGTGAAACACATGACAAAAGTTCAATATGAACAGATTGCAAATCATGTATACCTTTGGCATCTCTTAGTTGTCGTATCTCGCGGAGAAGACGTGAGTTTTCATTTTGTACCTCTTGCGAGCGGACAATCTTTTCCGGAAAAACAGATGAAAACACCTAAAATATAAAATGACAGAATAAATATTTAACAATTATCAACGGATCGGGGTCGAACCCCGGTCGAACCCCCATTTACCGATTTAACAACTAAATCTCAAACAGAATCTCAAACCAGAAAGATCTCGGAGATAAAAAGAGAGAGAAAGACTAAAAACAAGACCGCTCTATACAGCGTTTGGTTATCCCTACCTCTTTATCTTTCAAAGAATCCAGCTCCATACGAAGATCGAATTCGGATTTCTGGAGACGAGAGAACTCTTCAACTCGAGCCGTTATTGAGTCGAGGGATTCCCTGAGTTCCGAGATAACCTCCCTTTGGGAGTCCACCTGGTTCTGAAATAGAAATTAATAATTTAGTACTTTAGATCAGAGAGAGTAACCTGTGAAACTGAAAACTGGGTGTCTTTCTTCCTAAAGCTTTTCTTAAAAAACGAGAGTAAGGTATATTATAAAGACTACAAACCTGAAGCTGATTAATTTTATAATCCCTATCCGTTAGCTTGTTCCATCAGTGTTTATAGTAATGACAAATTGATAATAAACTGCCACCGAAAAACTATGAACTGCAGTTAACTGAGAAAACCAACTTTTACTAAGGCTATTTACGCTTGCTTGTTGCGATTATTTATTTGTAGAACTGTCAAACAAAGTTGTTTAAAACAAGATTAATTGCATTATGTTTTAATATCACGCTGAATTTCTCTACTCAGTGAAGCTGAGGGGATAAAAAATGATAAATAACAGTGGCTTGAAGTGATACATACCTTATCTGTTGACGGGTTGAAAGTCATGTGAAGGACTTTCGGTTCCGTTGATTTCGGTTTAACCTCCTCTCCGCCCTGCCTGTAACTGCCACACAACTTCTTGTAACTCTCCGCTTCATCCCTGCAATTCGTGTGTTATTATTACAGTTGGACCCCTGAGCATCCCGGTAAATCGGGGTCCAACTGTCCTGAGATTTCTGAGATGACGTTTCAAAAGTATCAACAAAAAGAATCGTTTATCTTGGTATTTTCTAAGCCTCCGCCCTAAACACAGTCTAGCCAGGCAAGTTTCAACTACACACCTGAACTTCCTAGAGCGTGTTTCAGCATCAGATAACTTTCCCTTGATATCAGTGATGAGGTCCTCCTGCCTAGTGGATTTCTCCCTCATTTCCTCTAACAAGCATTCTTGCTCCGACAACCTCTCTCGCAGGGAACTAGCATCAGATCTGTACATCTCCACAGACGCTGTGGAGTGAGACCGGGGATTAATAATAATACACTTTGATAATTCAATGAGACCGGGGCTAGAAAACCACTTAAAATAATAAGTCAAAACATATTGTATCTGTTCCCTATGCCTATAGGTTCCGATAGGGTTAGCTGTTAGGCTACAAATTGTATAAAATCTGTTCTTACAAGTTTTCAGGAGGGTATCTTTTTGTAAAGCCGTAACAAGAGACACGAGTTCCTTAGGACTAGTTATAGAGAGATCATTCTTCACCTTGGTCCAACATTCCAACTCATCTGATAGTATCAGGAGGAAGAAGGTTAGTTCGCTGGGACATTTCACTAGATGTATAATCATTTGACATTTTATTTACCATTTGTCACAATAGTCAATTTGTCAAAAATCTTATAAGTTGATGTAATTACTAACTACAGTCGGACCCCGATTTAGGAACACCCTCGGGGGAAAGGCTCTTGTCCACTAAATCGGGGTATCCACTAAATCGGGGTCAAATAAGGTTAATTTCCTATATCGGGGGAAAGAAATCCTGTCCCTAAGTCGGGGTGTCCCTAAATCGGGGGCCCCTAAATCGGGGTCCGACTGTAGCAGGAACCGACCGAATAAGAAAATGCTGGTCCCTAATTGGCTGATAACCAGTCACGTGACCTAAATAACAAGTTCTGATTGGTTGTTTACCAGTTAGTGTCTCATGTCTCTCCTTGAACCGGTTGTTATCTGCTACTTGCTGCTTTAGGGCCGTTATTGTTCCCTGGAGAGACTCAATCTGCATTTTCAACACCTCGCTGTTCCCTGAAAAACAAGAGAATTATAGGTTGCAAATCTACTGGGTGACAAATTCAAGCTAACCGTAATAAATATGTTTCTCACAAATTTCTACATTTAGTTAACCTGACGGTGAAACACATGACAAAAGTTCAATATGAACAGATTGCAAATCATGTATACCTTTGGCATCTCTTAGTTGTCGTATCTCGCGGAGAAGACGTGAGTTTTCATTTTGGACCTCTTGCGAGCGGACAATCTTTTCTGGAAACACAGAAGAGAACACCTAAAATATAAAATGACAGAATAAATATCTAACAATTATCAACGGATCGGGGTCGAACCCCCATTTACCGATTTAACAACTAAATCTCAAACAGAATCTCAAACCAGAAAGATCTCGGAGATAAAAAGAGAGAGAAAGACTAAAAACAAGACCGCTCTATACAGCGTTTGGTTATCCCTACCTCTTTGTCCTTCAGAGAATCGAGTTCCATACGAAGATCGAATTCGGATTTCTGGAGACGAGAGAACTCTCCAACTCGAGCGGTTATTGAGTCGAGGGATTCCCTGAGTTCCGAGATGACCTCCCTTTGGGAGTCCACCTGGTTCTGAAATAGAAATTAATACTTTAGTACTTTAGATCAGAGAGAGTAACCTGTGAAACTGAAAACTGGGTGTCTTTCTTCCTAAAGCGTTTCTTAAAAAACGAGAGTAAGGTATATTATAAAGACTACAAACCTGAAGCTGATTAATTTTATAATCCCTATCCGTTAGCTCGTTCCTTGTTTCCTGTTTATAGGTCAACATATCGTGAGCAGATCTCCTCCTCTCACTGTCTAACTCACTTGTTACTTTTATCAGCTCTGTCTTGAGTTCACTCATCTCTCCTAGCAGCTGGGAAATGGTGAGACTTCCGGCACAATGTTTAGATGAATGGACCTCCGACCCTATGTATTTTCATTGATGCTGTAACATAGATATCAACATAGGATCGAGCTCCATAAAACCTAAAATTACGATTGCTACGTCGTGTACTATATACTGATATTATATGCTTACAGTACTGCTTACTTTATTTCTCTTTTCGCTAGCTTCCTTATGGAATGTCCGGAAGCACTCAGACACAGCTTCAAGTTCAGCAGCCAGATCTTTATTCTTGTCATAGAGTTTAGTTCTGAAATATATAGAAGATGAGGAGAGATTAGGAGAGATAAGGAGAATGAAAATGTTATCTATGTGGTGTTATGAACTGTAGACTTTAGGAATGTTTCTTTGAAAGTTTGCCGATGTTTATCAAAACTCACGTGTATCGAGTAAACGTAAAATGAAATAAAATACATTATAATGTACATAAATGTATAATAAAATATCTGAACAAAAATACACTTCTGGTCGGATGCGACGAGAGATGACACACTTTTAAGTTATTGTTTCTTTCTGGTAAATTGCTACGCTTGTGAAACCTGTGTTTTTCCTGAGCCTGGACTATCATCCACCCTCCCTCCTCCACAGTTTATCGATTGGCACCAACCAGATTTCCTAGTCATTATCACTAACGGGTTTAGCGTTGAGTTGAGTGGTACCGCAACGTACAGAGCAAACACATGGTACCTTGTCTCACTCATGCTGCTTCCCTTCAGCCCATCTTTAACTAGCACAGAGAGGGGAAAGGAATAGAAGAGGAGGAATAGGGACGATATTACCACAATGGTTAGGGATGCCCTGCGTTTCACGTTACTTCCTGGAGTTATCCCATCCTTGAGAAGGAGAATACATGTCCCCACAGTGGTCACCAGGACAACCACCATAAAGGTTGAAAACTCGACTATGAAGAAGGCGAGGAAGTGAATTCTGGTGTTGGAATCCACAACAAAGTATGTAACCATGGTAACAGCAATGAGGGTGATGGCTATACATGATAACACCCACAGGGCTTTAGTACTTTAGATCAGAGAGAGTAACCTGTGAAACTGAAAACTGGGTGTCTTTCTTCCTAAAGCTTTTCTTAAAAAACGAGAGTAAGGTATATTATAAAGACTACAAACCTGAAGCTGATTAATTTTATAATCCCTATCCGTTAGCTTGTTCCTTGTTTCCTGTTTATAGGTCAACATATCGTGAGCAGATCTCCTCCTCTCACTGTCTAACTCACTTGTTACTTTTATCAGCTCTGTCTTGAGTTCACTCATCTCTCCTAGCAGCTGGGAAATGGTGAGACTTCCGGCACAATGTTTAGATGAATGGACCTCCGACCCTATGTATTTTCATTGATGCTGTAACATAGATATCAACATAGGATCGAGCTCCATAAAACCTAAAATTACGATTGCTACGTCGTGTACTATATACTGATATTATATGCTTACAGTACTGCTTACTTTATTTCTCTTTTCGCTAGCTTCCTTATGGAATGTCCGGAAGCACTCAGACACAGCTTCAAGTTCAGCAGCCAGATCTTTATTCTTGTCATAGAGTTTAGTCCTGAAATATATAGAAGATGAGGAGAGATTAGGAGAGATAAGGAGAATGAAAATGTTATCTATGTGGTGTTATGAACTGTAGACTTTAGGAATGTTTCTTTGAAAGTTTGCCGATGTTTATCAAAACTCACGTGTATCGAGTAAACGTAAAATGAAATAAAATACATTATAATGTACATAAATGTATAATAAAATATCTGAACAAAAATACACTTCTGGTCGGATGCGACGAGAGATGACACACTTTTAAGTTATTGTTTCTTTCTGGTAAATTGCTACGCTTGTGAAACCTGTGTTTTTCCTGAGCCTGGACTATCATCCACCCTCCCTCCTCCACAGTTTATCGATTGGCACCAACCAGATTTCCTAGTCATTATCACTAACGGGTTTAGCGTTGAGTTGAGTGGTACCGCAACGTACAGAGCAAACACATGGTACCTTGTCTCACTCATGCTGCTTCCCTTCAGCCCATCTTTAACTAGCACAGAGAGGGGAAAGGAATAGAAGAGGAGGAATAGGGACGATATTACCACAATGGTTAGGGATGCCCTGCGTTTCACGTTACTTCCTGGAGTTATCCCATCCTTGAGAAGGAGAATACATGTCCCCACAGTGGTCACCAGGACAACCACCATAAAGGTTGAAAACTCGACTATGAAGAAGGCGAGGAAGTGAATTCTGGTGTTGGAATCCACAACAAAGTATGTAACCATGGTAACAGCAATGAGGGTGATGGCTATACATGATAACACCCACAGGGCTCTCCTATTAATGGTATAGAACGGCCACGCCAAGCTAATTGTCCGGGTAGTACTAAGGAGACAGTTGACAAAACAGGTACACCGGAGAACGGTGAAAAAGAGAATCTCCTCCACTGTGGACGGCCAGGTGTCTGTTATCATTGTTTTACAGAATAATCCAATTGTCAGGGCGGAGAGGATGGTATCCAGGATGTTAAGTAACCGGTATAATTGGGCCGCAAGACCGGAATCCCGACGACACTCTTGTTGGTAGATTGAGAGACAGTTGGCTATTTCTCCGACAAAGCCAATTCCAATGGGTATAATGTTTATCAGCAGTGACACTGGCATTGCGCTACGGAGTTAGTAAGTGGGATCGGGTCAATGACGAACAGAAATGTGAACATCAACAATCAAACAACAAGTGTAGAGATTGAACTAATTAAAAGCTTATCAACCGATTGTTTGACAGCAAAATATTCGTTACTAAAGTCAAGCGTTATAGTATGACACACCGGTAGCGAGTGAGGAGGAAAGAATAGAAAATGAAGAGAGAGCCCCGATAATAGAAGTACATGCAATGTGGGGGAGAGTGAGAACTTGGATGGACAATGGTGGATACATACTTTCGGGTATGTATTGAGAAAGCAAGTGTTTGGTGAACCAAAAACACTGCCACAGAGCTTTGAGACTCTCTGTGACAATGTTATATCAACTCGACAATAGAGAGCAGTTGTCACTTGTGCCTTGACTTGCCAGAGTGATAATCTTTATAATATGCTAGTGCTGTAATGCAATGGAACACATACATTATACAAGAGTCACCAGGGAAGCGAGGGGAGAGAGACTCGGGAGTTGGAAAGGGAGAGAGAGCTAGTTGGATGATCGGATAACTGTATAGAGAGATAGAAAGAGAGAGAGAGAGAGAGAGAGAGAGAGAGAGAGATAAATGTATAATAAAATATCTGAACAAAAATACACTTCTGGTCGGATGCGACGAGAGATGACACACTTTTAAGTTATTGTTTCTTTCTGGTAAATTGCTACGCTTGTGAAACCTGTGTTTTTCCTGAGCCTGGACTATCATCCACCCTCCCTCCTCCACAGTTTATCGATTGGCACCAACCAGATTTCCTAGTCATTATCACTAACGGGTTTAGCGTTGAGTTGAGTGGTACCGCAACGTACAGAGCAAACACATGGTACCTTGTCTCACTCATGCTGCTTCCCTTCAGCCCATCTTTAACTAGCACAGAGAGGGGAAAGGAATAGAAGAGGAGGAATAGGGACGATATTACCACAATGGTTAGGGATGCCCTGCGTTTCACGTTACTTCCTGGAGTTATCCCATCCTTGAGAAGGAGAATACATGTCCCCACAGTGGTCACCAGGACAACCACCATAAAGGTTGAAAACTCGACTATGAAGAAGGCGAGGAAATGAATTCTGGTGTTGGAATCCACAACAAAGTATGTAACCATGGTAACAGCAATGAGGGTGATGGCTATACATGATAACACCCACAGGGCTCTCCTATTAATGGTATAGAACGGCCACGCCAAGCTAATTGTCCGGGTAGTACTAAGGAGACAGTTGACAAAACAGGTACACCGGAGAACGGTGAAAAAGAGAATCTCCTCCACTGTGGACGGCCAGGTGTCTGTTATCATTGTTTTACAGAATAATCCAATTGTCAGGGCGGAGAGGATGGTATCCAGGATGTTAAGTAACCGGTATAATTGGGCCGCAAGACCGGAATCCCGACGACACTCTTGTTGGTAGATTGAGAGACAGTTGGCTATTTCTCCGACAAAGCCAATTCCAATGGGTATAATGTTTATCAGCAGTGACACTGGCATTGCGCTACGGAGTTAGTGAGTGGGATCGGGTCAATGACGAACAGAAATGTGAACATCAACAATCAAACAACAAGTGTAGAGATTGAACTAATTAAAAGCTTATCAACCGATTGTTTGACAGCAAAATATTCGTTACTAAAGTCAAGCGTTATAGTATGACACACCGGTAGCGAGTGAGGAGGAAAGAATAGAAAATGAAGAGAGAGCCCCGATAATAGAAGTACATGCAATGTGGGGGAGAGTGAGAACTTGGATGGACAATGGTGGATACATACTTTCGGGTATGTATTGAGAAAGCAAGTGTTTGGTGAACCAAAAACACTGCCACAGAGCTTTGAGACTCTCTGTGACAATGTTATATCAACTCGACAATAGAGAGCAGTTGTCACTTGTGCCTTGACTTGCCAGAGTGATAATCTTTATAATATGCTAGTGCTGTAATGCAATGGAACACATACATTATACAAGAGTCACCAGGGAAGCGAGGGGAGAGAGACTCGGGAGTTGGAAAGGGAGAGAGAGCTAGTTGGATGATCGGATAACTGTATAGAGAGATAGAAAGAGAGAGAGAGAGAGAGAGAGAGAGAGAGAGAGAGGAGTAGAAGGAAAGACAGAATGAACTCTTGCAGTATATTATCACTATGAACTTCAGGCGATGGTAATGTAGTTTGCCCGAAACCCGACCTTCCCACTCACAATTACTGTAATCACCAACGATGTTTCATGTCATAGCCAAATGTTCCAGTGTGCTGTAGGTAAGTTATCAAGTAACCGGCGGTAACTTACATTAAAGTTTATTCAACACTTTCCAATTACCTCTGTGAAATTAGTTTGTCTCGTGATATTTTATCGTTTTCATCCACTCGCAAAGATTCGTTCATACTGCGCTCCCTAAAGCTATCCCTATCAATCCTTAGCGATTCGTTATCATCTCTCAGTTTTGATACCTACGATTATTATTATACTTTATAGGGAGGATGAATTACTCGATGTAATGAAAAGTTCAAGATATTTGAACTCGATGTATACCGGACACAATGATTTACCGGGAACACCTCTTTTTTACCTAACGTCATCCCAGTATACCTGTAATTCCAAAAGGGCTATCTTTTTAACCTGGTCCACCTGTTTGGCGGTTTCCATTGAGTCAACACTCCGAATTGAGGTACCTGTGAAGGAGATGTACTAAAAAGAAGAGAGAAGTTCAAGAAATATCACTATTCTTTTTAAACGTGTTATAGTACAACCCTAGATCATACAGTTTACAATACATTTTAAAATTTTAGACTCTATAACATACCGGAATCTTCTCTAAGCCGTTTTATCATAGACCTAACAGGACTCTCTTCCATCATACTCGACCTTTTACTAGCGACAGACATAGCTGGTAAAAAATAGTTTTAATATTACATTGGTCGCTGAGGAAAGCAAAAGGGGAATCGGGAGGGAAGGAAAATGGTAGTTAAATAAAAAGATTAGGTTTCTGAAAATAGTTAATAAATTATAACATGATACCGTTTATAAAACCTATATCTCTCTAAACACACAGTTCACAATTAAAGAAATCCCTCTTTTAACACCAACTCGCCGCAAAGTTATTTCTTATCCGCAAAGTTATTTCTCATCCTCTATGACACTAATTAACCGCAAAGTTATTTTTCATCCTCCGCAAAGTTATTTCTCATCGTCCACGACATCAAAAGCGATGTCACTGTAATCAATGTCAGGTAAATCCTCTACGTCAGTCTCGTGACGGTTATCCTCGATTGTTATTTTACCGGGCGGGAATCCCTCTAGTTGAATTATGATGTACCTGTAGGGGGTAGTGTACAGTCAATCAACCTCCGAGCATCTTGGTAAATCGTGGTCTGACTGTTATGTATAAACAGTAAAGTGTATGAGAATAAGCAATGAATTTACCACCCGCCAGCATGAGATTAGCAACATCTAACTCACCTAGTTTTCCAGCCTTTCTTCGTGTTTTTCAGATCCACTTGCACCACTCCGTGTCGCTTGTTACCCTCAACGTGGAAGATTACTCGCAAATAATCAGTGCCTGCAACCTAAAAGTTCAAATAGTTCACAATGACTATCTTGAATAATATGAAAGACGAAAGTTCTGTTCTAGGAGTGATCTGTTTAAACTGGGAAAGGATGCATGAGGAAACAGTTTTTAAATGGTTTCCAAAAATACAAACCTCATAGCCTTGGTGTTGGAGCCTTTTTCGTGTCCTACTGTGTGGATCACCAAAACCTTTAATGGTGTCTCCCAGAATCGCGGTAGCCTGGAAAACAGTATTAGGGTTAAAATAAGTTATCAGTAAGCTAAGCCCATAAAATTCATGTTGTGTACTCGTAATAAGAAAATACATCAAGCTGAATTCACAACCTAACCCCAAACTGAAATCACAAACCAACCCCAAGTTGACATATATGATGCATAAACTCTATCTTGCCAGTGGTGCGTTATTTCAGATACCTTTCTCCCAGCGCGCCGCTGGGAGAAGGTAGCTGTAATTTATCCGCCACTGGCGGATAAACTGGTTTAAATCACGACGACGATCACGAGGCGAAGCCGAGGGAGAGGCGGAGGGGTTTAAACTTATAACGTGCCAGAGGCAAGAGTTTTTGGGTTATATACCCTGTTTTAGTTGTTTGTTTCAAGTGTTACACACTAACAAGAGAGAGAACACTAATCAAAACACACAAAGAGGACTGAGAAATAGTCAAAAACACCTCACAATTGAGTGTGTATTGTTTGGTAGCAGTTACTATGGAGAGAAAGAAAGAAACAGCATGATAAGGGGCATGCCAGACATAACACAGAGGGATT
>AVPN01000853.1:21672-32376 GCA_000695325.1 Pleurobrachia bachei
AAATTCTAAATATTGCTACATTGCTGCTACAAAACACCCCCTCTCTCAAGGGGTTCTACATACCAAGGGGGTCTACATACCTTGCTGCTGCTCTGCTGGCCAATTCAAAACACCCCCTCTGTAGGGGGGGGTCTACATACCTTGCTCTGCTGGCCAATTCAAAACACCCCCTCTGTAGGGGGGGGTCTACATACCTTGCTCTGCTGGCCAATTCAAAACACCCCCTCTGTAGGGGGGGGTCTACATACCTTGCTCTGCTGGCCAATTCAAAACACCCCCTCTGTAGGGGGGGGTCTACATACCTTGCTCTGCTGGCCAATTCAAAACACCCCCTCTGTAGGGGGGGGTCTACATACCTTGCTCTGCTGGCCAATTCAAAACACCCCCTCTGTAGGGGGGGGTCTACATACCTTGCTCTGCTGGCCAATTCAAAACACCCCCTCTGTAGGGGGGGGTCTACATACCTTGCTCTGCTGGCCAATTCAAAACACCCCCTCTGTAGGGGTGTCTACATACCTTGGCGGCTCAGGGAGACCTCATCTGTGGTGAGAGTACAGCTTGGCGCGCTGTCTTCGCGCCCCGTCTGCGCGTCATTTCGTGCTGCTTCGGTGGATTGCCTAAAATAGCAACAACCAGTGCTAACAACAACTCTTAGATCGAGAGAGCAGAGAGAGAGAGCTGAAAGAGAGACAGAGAGAGTGGGGGAGATGCAGAGAGAGATACACTGGGAACTACCGCGTTAAATTATAGCTGCATTTATAGTGTCATTGTGTGATTATATCACTATTTGTAATGTCAGTTCTCCCTTTCACTGTTCCCGGAAACCACTCCCTACCATTTATGGAGGGGTGGGGGGGGGTACTACAACCGATAACCCAGATTCTTTTAGGTGATGGGGGAGGGGGTGCCAGATTCTTATACTCATCTCCCTATTTTCAGTGAGTTAGCTGCGGAAGAAAAGGAAAGAGTTGATGTGGTTGCTAATCCCCAGCAAATTTCTATCAAACATGAACCTCAGGTGACTAAACTGACATAATCCCCTCTCCCAGCCCCCTGTCCTAACAGACAGCTTCACAGTTATGTTCCTCCGCTTATAACACCCCGTGCCTGAACATTGTCAGATTGCGCGACCCGGCCGGCTCGCGGAGCCGCACCGGGCCTGCGGCCCGGTGCGAAGCGAGGGTTACGAAAGTAACAAAGTGAACAAAGTTTTTTTTTTTTGCACGTACGCGTGGCTATTTCTCTATCCATCAAGTGAACAAAGTTCAACCTCGTATGAAAAAGCCTATCTAAGCAGACTTCATTCGGGTCTTCAGATAGGTATTGCCTCTGATCTCTTTTCCACCATTCACACCAATATTATATTCAGGAACTGACTGAAGTCCAAATGCAAGCAATAGAGACGTACAACTTCGACGCAGCAACCAACTACAGCTCATATAGGTAACACTTGTTGAGAAAGGGGTAATACCCTTCTTTTGAATCACTGAATCGTTACTCCGATACAATTCCGATCTGTCCCTATTATCTCGAGCCCCTCTCACCGTGCCCCGGTTAGAACCTAATGACAACGAGGAACCGACCGGCTGATAACCAGTCACGTGACCTAAATAACGGGTTCTGATTGGATATTTACTTGATTCGGTCGGTTCCTGATAACAACACATCTCTATCTCCTTCTGTTTTAGGTCTAACTCAAAGCCGGGGGGAGGGAAGAGAAATTTCTCTGTTGATCCAACAAAAAAGTTCGTTTTCCGCTTTTCATTCCAGCATGTTTTGGGCCATATATCATATTACTAAACTGATTCCAACATGTTTTGGCCCTAAACTGATTCCAACTGTTTTGGCCCTGACACGGCGAGATAAAGATTGATATACTAACACCTCTCACTCCCCCTTTCTAGTGACGGAATACGAGACAAACAAGCAGCTACAACTCTACTCAGCCTGAATCAATGAATAAGATCTCATCAGTACACAGCTCAATAATATATGAGTCACATCTTGGAGTCACATCTTGGAGTTACATCTTGGAGAGATATAGAAAAGACTGTTGATTCATGATCATATAAAATATCAAAACTGAACATACTTCGGTGGTGATGGTGTTTTTGAGAGGGATATATATGAGAGACAGTAATTTGAATAATTTCGTTTGTGAGGCAATCAAGCAACTCATACTAGATCAGTCATGTTATATTCAACTAATGGGAGTATATAATTGAGATCTGAAGGGTTTTGAAATGTTTTGTGTCCAGGAGCGACGTTACTTCACTAAGGAACATAACAAATAATATGTTGTCCACAAGTAATTCTCTACCCGCCTTCCCCCACCAAATATTTGTTGAGTGAGGGGGTGGGCAGAACCTCCCTTTACTCAACAGCCAATTACCTAAAGGAATCCGGGGCTACTAAAGGGAGAGAGAATGAGAGAAAGAGAGTGAAAAAGAGAGAGAGAGTGAAAGAGCGAGAGCGCGGGAGAGAGAATGAAAGAGAATTAATGAGAGAGAGAGTCAAAGTAAGCTGTAAGAGAGAGTGAAAGAGACGCTCACCCTATGAACAATACCTTGTATCCACAACATTTCATGTGGAGACCCCATATATTATAAAATTATCCCCACGAACGAACCAAATAAAAATTATAACCCCGACGCCGGTCCGTCTACCATGATTTGGTGTTGAATGAGGGTTATACCGGTATTATACGGAGGGGCTGATATACTATTATTGGTTGTTGAGACTTGAGAGAGATGGAGAGAGAGAGAGAGAAGAAGAAGTTGAGAGAGAGAATGATATGATACATATAGTGCACTATCGGGAATAAACTGGTCCCGCGCCATTGAGAGAACACACGTGCTACATTGCTACGCTCTACTAAGTGCGGGGTTATGTCCCAGTATTATATTGAGTCGCCATTATGTGAAATATCTGAGGGGAGGGTGAGAAATAGGACCGTGTTTATTATTTGCCAGAGAGAGAAAGTATAATCTGTAATTTTCTTAGCCCATTCTTATCACTTAAAAGAACCTTGTTTACTACTTGTCAGGAACCGACCGAATCAGGAAATAATGGCCCCTGATTGGCTGATAACATGGCTGATAACTAGTCACGTGACCTAAACAACGAGTTCTGATTGGTTGTTCATTTATTTCGGTCGGTTCCTGCTCCTTGTTGAAGCTATTCTTGTCTAAATGTAAACTCAAACTGCTATGGCCCTCACTTGGGTTTTGTGTAATTTTCCACTCCCTGATGAGGTAGAGACTTGAAGTTTGTTTTGTAGGAAGAACTCGACATGATCTCCTTACAAAACAAATTTCATGTCTCTATCTTATCACTATCAGGGGTGGAGCTATTTCCGTCCTGTACGGCGGCGCCATACCCCATTTGATTCTCAAATCAGTGCGATTGGGTCACGGCGCCAGACAGTGGCCGACTAAAATCCGGTCATGTGCACAACCGGATTATAGTGGGCAGCAAGAGCCATAGTAGTTTTGGTTTACCCTTACATGACGGTCTGTTTGGCCCGGCCCAGTCCTTTGACCTTTGTGAGACAATCTGGCTGGTTGGGGAAAGGTTGCTGGTTGGTAAGATACGTAAAACGTTTCGTAGCGGTATATATAGTGTATCGCTGTCAGAGCATTGGCCTGACCCTGGACCCATTCTCGTTTCGAGAATTGAGGTCAGAGCATTGGCCTGACAGTGACCTCTAGGTGTATCGGGAGTGTATCATAATACACCCCACCTCATCCTGTCAGTCAGACCGTGTGAAGTGGGGTCTGTCAGACAGTGTCTGGTGCCACGACCCCATCTGAGCGCACTGTCAAATGGGGTATGACATGGAGCCGTCATGTAGACTTCACCACATACACTGGATGGCTAGGGTAAACCGACTGTTTTCGAAAATGAAATCTTCAACTTGCCCTAATAAAATATTTAGAGAATCCCTCACATGTTTTATCTTGTACTCTATGAAGTAATGAAATGGAAATCGGCAATTTCACCTGTCTGGCGGTGACGACCCGGTATCTGAGCGCATTAAAACGGGGTCTGGAGGATGAGTCACAACAACTGCTGTCACCTTTATCTACCGAACCATCACAGAGCGTCAGAGTGCCCTCGCTCCTGTCAGGCCAATAAAAATGCTCTGACCACAGTTCTCGCGAGCTCCTTATCTGAGAGAAATGAGAAAAGGGCCAGGGCCAATGCTCTGACAGCCTCGCTCTGAGATTTTGAAATAAAATGACGGTGTGAGCAATACAATTCTTGCTGCTTGCATTATATGCGGGGAAGGGGGAGCGAGGGTCGGCGGTTAGGAATAGCCCTGACAGTCCACCATGTCAACTACCGACCGGTCGCTAGACCCTCACTGTATTATACATGACCAGACCTTAAACTGCAATAGACTAGGCTACTACTACTAGCTAGGCCCATTAAGGTTTTATAAAAAGAGAGGCCCCTCTCTCAGGGCGGCCCCTCTGAGTAGTTGTAAATGCCCCGCTCGTTATAGCTCATTTTATAAAACTCAGTGAGCCTAGCAGCATATTAGCCTAGCTTAGTAGCCTAATTGTAGCCTAGTCATGTATTTGTACCCTGCCTAGCTGTTATTACAACAGGATATAATATGTGCAATATTTTTATAATATATGTAATTCAAGAACCCATTTTTCTATATTGTCATATTGAGAGGCCTCAACATATAAAACGGTTACCCCTCTAACATATGGGGAATAATATTATATCGTGTCTATAATGTGTCTCTATCTCTCTCTCTCTCTGTCAAACGAGATGGGTGGGGGGGGGAGACAACGAATATTGCTGGGTTACTTTGTGTTGAGTAAGGGTTAGGGTTACTTGTTTTAGTTTGCAAGGGTTATAGTTTGTGATGCGGATTCGGATTTGATAAACTCGACATGATCTCCTTACAAAACAAATTTCATGTCTCTATCTTATCAGGGGTGGAGCTATTTCCGTCCTGTACGGCGGTTCTCAAATCAGTGCGATTGGGTCACGGCGCCAGACAGTGGCCGACTAAAATCCGGTCATGTGCACAACCGGATTATAGTGGGCAGCAAGGGCCATAGTAGTTTTGGTTTCAGGTTTACCCTTACATGACGGTCTGTTTGGCCCGGCCCAGTCCTTTGACCTTTGTGAGACAATCTGGCTGGTTGGGGAAAGGTTGCTGGTTGGTAAGATACGTAAAACGTTTCGTAGCGGTATATATAGTGTATCGCTGTCAGAGCATTGGCCTGACCCTGGACCCATTCTCGTTTCGAGAATTGAGGTCAGAGCATTGGCCTGACAGTGACCTCTTGGCGACATAGCCACCTAGTGCGATCACACCAGGTGCCTATTTCACCAAAGTGACCTCTAGGTGTATCGGGAGTGTATCATAATACACCCCACCTCATCCTGTCAGTCAGACCGTGTGAAGTGGGGTCTGTCAGACAGTGTCTGGTGCCACGACCCCATCTGAGCGCACTGTCAAATGGGGTATGACATGGAGCCGTCATGTAGACTTCACCACATACACTGGATGGCTAGGGTAAACCGACTGTTTTCGAAAATGAAATCTTCAACTTGCCCTAATAAAATATTTAGAGAATCCCTCACATGTTTTATCTTGTACTCTATGAAGTAATGAAATGGAAATCGGCAATTTCACCTGTCTGGCGGTGACGACCCGGTATCTGAGCGCATTAAAACGGGGTCTGGAGGATGAGTCACAACAACTGCTGTCACCTTTATCTACCGAACCATCACAGAGCGTCAGAGTGCCCTCGCTCCTGTCAGGCCAATAAAAATGCTCTGACCACAGTTCTCGCGAGCTCCTTATCTGAGAGAAATGAGAAAAGGGCCAGGGCCAATGCTCTGACAGCCTCGCTCTGAGATTTTGAAATAAAATGACGGTGTGAGCAATACAATTCTTGCTGCTTGCATTATATGCGGGGAAGGGGGAGCGAGGGTCGGCGGTTAGGAATAGCCCTGACAGTCCACCATGTCAACTACCGACCGGTCGCTAGACCCTCACTGTATTATACATGACCAGACCTTAAACTGCAATAGACTAGGCTACTACTACTAGCTAGGCCCATTAAGGTTTTATAAAAAGAGAGGCCCCTCTCTCAGGGCGGCCCCTCTGAGTAGTTGTAAATGCCCCGCTCGTTATAGCTCATTTTATAAAACTCAGTGAGCCTAGCAGCATATTAGCCTAGCTTAGTAGCCTAATTGTAGCCTAGTCATGTATTTGTACCCTGCCTAGCTGTTATTACAACAGGATATAATATGTGCAATATTTTTATAATATATGTAATTCAAGAACCCATTTTTCTATATTGTCATATTGAGAGGCCTCAACATATAAAACGGTTACCCCTCTAACATATGGGGAATAATATTATATCGTGTCTATAATGTGTCTCTATCTCTCTCTCTCTCTGTCAAACGAGATGGGTGGGGGGGGGAGACAACGAATATTGCTGGGTTACTTTGTGTTGAGTAAGGGTTAGGGTTACTTGTTTTAGTTTGCAAGGGTTATAGTTTGTGATGCGGATTCGGATTTGATATTTTAGCTGGGGAGAAATACAAATACATACTGGCTAGGGGTCCTTGACCTTGGAAAGTTGAAAGTACTCGACATTATCTAGTCTCTTGACCATCTGAAAGATTTAAAATTGTGAGCTAGGAAGATCATGTCGAGTTCTTCCATTTCACTAGAGAGTAGAGGTCAATCTATGACAAGAGTGAGAGTTGACATGATCCCAGTCTGTCGGCTCTCAGGCCCGTTGTGTGCTTACGCGAGCCCGAATGGGTAGACTGTGTAGCATGGCTTGTTTTGTTCAAACTCTTTTCATTTTCCCGGGGCGCGGGGAAGGAGGGTCGAGCAAGCCAAAGCATGGCAAATTGATCAGAGTTATTTTGTTTGGGTCTCCCTATACAAACCACCAAAGTTTCTCATATCCGCAGCGACCTAGCCGCCGAATACTCGACTTCTCACGAGAAGCTGTGCACTTATCACAGCACCCATTATCACCTGAACGTTTGTTACTCAACAACTGAACATCGGTTCTATACGGTATGGTATTACAATTAGTATACCAGAACGCATTTACCATCAATACCACAACGTCCCCTAACATTATAATAGACTGTCTGGCGCCGCCGACCCCTTCTGAGTACCTCCAAACAGCTAATAAATAATAGGGAAGATTAATGAAAATCATGGGTGCTTGTAGTACTATATCGGCTCAACACGATATCAGTGACAACTCAAGACCAATGAATAATCACTCAATCAGAGCACCAGATTGACAGCACTTGTGTCCTGTCAGTGTCACACATGACTTCCCCCTTACTCAACAACCCATTAAAGGCCCCCCTCAACATTGCATAGTCTAGGGGGAGGGGGGGGCTGGCATATTCACATTTAATAGTGGTGCTCCGCGTCATATTGGGGCCGCCCCTGCACAACGTGTTGCTTGTCATAGCATTGGCCCGAGCCAGTATCAGTGAAAAACACGGGCCGCCCCTACACAACGTCTTTTCTACGTCGTGGTTCAGTAGTCAGTTATAGAACGCGTCACAGACATTGTCTGAGACAACGTAGACGGCACAAAGCTATCAGAGCATTGACCTGACTTTATTCTCATTTCTCTAAAAAAGAGCGTGCGAGAACTGTGGTCAGAGTATTGGCCTGACAGGCACGAATGCAACAGTTTATGCATATTGCATGCGGCCAACTTGACGAAGCATCACTGTTAGCCTTAAACTTATCAAAATTTGCCTATCTACTATGTCTTTGTTTATTGACCGGTATAATATTGAGTGTCGACGCTCTTTACCTCAAATTTCAAGTTCTCATGCGGTGTAAAACACTAAGCACACATAAACATAACACATTACGCAGTGAGGGGCGATTAGTGTTCCCTTTTGCTTTGATTTAGAGGTCCTGGTCCCTAGAGGTGAGACTCAACAACTTTTGAAGGGTTCATGAGGGTACATCAATTGCTTTGCAGATTAACTTAGAGAACTAGCATTTGTTTCACTAATTTAGCCCCCAATACTCCAACCAGTACTCCAAACACTAGTCAAGCTGTCTCGCAGAACTGACCCTATCTGATGAACTCTCAACAACTCACATACCTCTCTTGAAACAGTGTCAAGCTACCGAACCATCACAGAGCGTCAGAGTGCCCTCGCTCCTGTCAGGCCAATTAAAATGCTCTGACCACAGTTCTCGCGAGCTCCTTATTTGAGAGAAATGAGAATAGGGCCAGCCGCCAGGGCCAATGCTCTGACAGCCTCGCTCTGAGATTTTGAAATAAAATAACGGTGTGAGCGACACAATTCTTGCTGCTTGCATTATATGCGGGGAAGGGGGAGCGTTGGTACCATTGCTACCTCGCTTCTCCGCAGTGTGAGCTCAATCTCGGTCGCTACGCGACCTCGATCTCGCTCGCGCTAGGTGTCAATGACACCAAGGGGGAGCGATGGTCGGCGGTTAGGAATAGCCCTGACCACCATGTCAACTACCGACCGGTCGCTAGACCCTCACTGTATTATACATGACCAGACCTTTAACTGCTATACACTAGGCTACTACTACTAGCTAGGGCCTAGGCCCACTAAGTTTTTATAAAAAGAGAGGCCCATCTCTCAGGGCGGCCCCTCTGAGTAGTTGTAAATGCCCCGCTCGCTCTAGCTCATTTTATAAAACTCAGTGAGCCTAGCAGCATAGTACTACTATTAGTAGCCTAGCTTAGTAGCCTAATTGTAGCCTAGTCATGTATTTGTACCCTGCCTAGCTGTTATTACAACAGGATATAATATGTGCAATATTTTTATAATATAATTCAAGAACCCATTTTTCTATATACTGAGGGGCCTCAACATATAAAACGGTTACCCCTCTAACATATCCCCCTAGTGATGGGCATAATATTATATCGTGTCTACTGTCTATAATGTGTCTCTATCTCTCTCTCTTTCTCGTGTCAAACAAATATTGCTGGGCTACTGTGTTGAGGGTTACTTGTTTTAGTTTGCAAGGGTATAGTTTGTGCACAATTGTGATGCGGATTTTGATTTGATATTAGGCCAGGCTGTCCAATATACAGTATTATTCTGACACCGTATTCCCACTACAAGCAGCACTGATACTGGACCGCCTAATATTTTAGCTGGGGAGAAATACTGGCTAGGAGTCCTTGGCCTTGCCTCTCGGGGAAGGTTGAAAGTAGCTTAGGTACTCGACATTATCTTTTGATAATCTGAAAGATTTAAAACTCAGATTTTAGAAAGATCATGTTCAGTTCTTCCTAATTCCATCTCATCAGAGGTCAATCTAGATTGATCAAAATAGCTTTCAAAGATCACGTCATAAGTTAATCTATGACATGACAACTACAAGAGCTTGAGAGCTATTTTTATCTGTGTGGCGCCCCCGACCCCATTTGAGCGCACTGTCAAATACTAATAGGGTATGGCGCCGCCATACAGATTTTTATCTCTCCCTAACCACCAAAGTCTCTCATATCCGCAGCGACCTAGCCGCCGAATACTCGACTTCTCACGAGAAGCTGTGCACTTATCACAGCACCCATTATCACCTGAACGTTTGTTACTCAACAACTGAACATCGGTTCTATACGGTATGGTATTACAATTAGTATACCAGAACGCATTTACCATCAATACCACAACGTCCCCTAACATTATAATAGACTGTCTGGCGCCGCCGACCCCTTCTGAGTACCTCCAAACAGCTAATAAATAATAGGGAAGATTAATGAAAATCATGGGTGCTTGTAGTACTATATCGGCTCAACACGATATTGCAGTGAAAACCCAAGACCAATGAATAATCACTCAATCAGAGCAGCAGATTGACCTCACGTGTGTCCTTTCAGTGTCACACATGACTTCCCCCTTACTCAACAACCCATGACAGGCCCCCCTCAACATTGCATAGTCTAGGGGGAGGGGCTCGCTGGCATATTCACATTTAATAGTGGTGCTCCGCGTCATATTGGGGCCGCCCCTGCACAACATGTTGCTTGTCATAGCATTGACCCGAGCCAGTATCAGTGAAAAACACGGGCCGCCCCTACACAACGTCTTTTCTACGTCGTGGTTCAGTAGTCAGTTATAGAACGCGTCACAGACATTGTCTGAGACAACATAGACGGCACAAAGCTATCAGAGCATTGACCTGACCTTATTCTCATTTCTCTCAAAAAGAGCGTGCGAGAACTGTGGTCAGAGTATTGGCCTGACAGGCACGAATGCAACAGTTTATGCATATTGCATGCGGCCAACTTGACGAAGCATCACTGTTAGCCTTAAACTTATCAAAATTTGCCTATCTACTATGTCTTTGTTTATTGACCGGTATAATATTGAGTGTCGACGCTCTTTACCTCAAATTTCAAGTTCTCATGCGGTGTAAAAGTGATCTACAGTAGAACCCTTAACACTAAGCACACATAAACATAACACATTACGCTGTGAGGGGTGATTAGTGTTGCTTTGGTTAAGAGGTGCTGGTCAGGGGTGAGACGCTGAGACTCAGCGTCTCACCCCTCATGAACCCCTCAGTGAGACTCAACAACTTTTGAGGGCTTCATGAGGGTACAACAATTGCTTTGCAGATTAACTTAGAGAACTAGCATTTGTTTCAATAATTTAGCCCCCAATACTCCAACCAGT
>AVPN01000857.1:4077-17573 GCA_000695325.1 Pleurobrachia bachei
GGGGGGTTATTGGCATTATTATTTGGAGTAGCTGCGAAGTGAGATTGGAATTCCGTTGTGTGTTTATCAAAAGCTATGTTGAATATCTCAGATCTTAATATATAACGAATATGATCAGGGAACCTAAAATAAACACGGCCCACACAATCACTATACCTGATACCTTGAGGGACGCATACAAAACACAGTAGTGTCAGTGCAGTGAAGACTGTTTGGGCGTGGGTGAGATAAAGATAAAAACGAGGAAGAGAGATAGTGTGTGATTGTTGTCCTTCACACAACTGTCTGCACAACTGCTCTTTACATGTGATATACACTTTGTGATCTTTTTCTAGTTCAATGAGTGCTTCCAATTGATCCTCACTTCAACCTTAAGCCACTTGACCTTGAGCGCATTCACTCTATACTGTCAATTGTTTTGTGATGTGATATTGAATTTGAACTGTTGAAGAGTACGGACAATTTCTGCCTCTTTCTCTTGCCTACTCCCTCTCTCTCCAGTCTCCACTCCCGATCCTTCTCTTTCCTACCTACTCTCTACCTACTATTCCATCTCCCTCCTACTATTCCATATCTCTCTCCGATTAGGAAGATTTGTAAGAACTGTGGTTGTCCAAGGGGTTCCCATAAAATCCAGAGGGTGATAGAGGAGAAGAAAGAGGTTCCCCGATCTATTCTCCTCTCGACCGCTGACGAGGACGAGGACGATTACAAAGAACTTGAGGTAAGATTGAGGTAAGCGTTACCATGACAACTTGAGGTTACCATGGCAACTTAAGGTAAATGATGTTACCATGGTAACTTAAGGTGAGCGTTACCATGGTAACTTGATGTTAGCATGGTAACTCGAGGTAAGTGTTACCATGGTAACTTGAGGTTAGCACGTTACCATGACAACTTGAGGTAAGCGTTACCATGGTAACTTGAGATTACCATGGTAACTTGAGGTTACCATGGAAATTTGAGGTAAGTGTCACCATGACGTTAGCGTTACGATGGTAACTTGAGATAAGCGTTACCATGAAAACTTGAGGTTAGCAAATAGCACTTTACCATGACAACTTGAGGTTAGCGTTACCATGATAACTTGATGTGGGCGAGGTTTTCTATTTTGAATTCATTACGTTTGGCGTAACTCTGCAACAATGCAAAATAGTATTGTTCCCTGACACATGAAGGTATAGACCCAACTTCTCACTACCGTCCCCATGACTTAGGAAGATACCATTTATAGGAACTAAAGTCCCATTTTAGCTACTATTGTTCCAATACAATAAGTACCGGAAGTATCTTGAAAGCAATATCTTGCTATCTAAAAGCTCTGCACTTATCTCTCTTGTAATGTAGCAAGACTGTATCTATCTATCCATCCTCCCTCTCTGTAAACAATGGACGGATGTATTAATGACCACAGTTTAAAGATTCAGAAAGAAGATTGTGGTCTGGAAAATGTCCAGAACCGAAATATATAAACTGGCCAGCTGATCTTATATATTCAAAGAGCTGTGTAAAAACCAGCAATTTACAAACAGTTCTCAGCTGTTTTAATATTACGCTACGAAGTTTTGAAGTAAAGCAATTAGTCCAATTGAAGAATAATGAAAATATATGCAGTATACTTTATGGATATCCAAATAATATTTGTTGATTTAAAGTGTTTCGGCGGTGTAAGCGTGAGCCTGCCTCGTTCTTTTGGGTACATGATAGTGTTTCGGTATTCATTTGAACGTTCAAAATCAAAAGGGCCAGATGCTCCATAGAAGAAGCTGGCAACTCTCTAGTTATCACCATCCTCATCAGCAGGGTTACAATACCCTTTTGGAGTAAAAAGTACAGCACAACCCACTACAAAAACAACAAATGCAGCACTAATACCGTACAAGATATACAGTACAAAGGCTCGAACCTCTGTCATCTCACTCGGCATGACTTTATCCCCTCCCTCGCACTTGATAAGTCCTACCAGTGTCCTATTCTCACATCTCACCTCCCTCCTCTCTCCTCCCCCTGGACACTCCTGAATAGCTGACACTCCAGTGGGAATACCATGAACCTCACTTTCCAACACTCCATACTTCTTGGAGATCTTGGTGCTGCAAGGGATGGTGTGGGATGGTATGAAGTATCCATACAGTTTAACCGATGATATATCATGCTCAGATTGGTTGAAATGTTCAGTATTAGCAAAGTACAGGTCCTCGTGTTCCGCCCCCTCAATAATGAGCTCGGTCCCCCAGTGCAGTTCGTACTTATTAACTAGGAACAGTTGTCTGGGGTCAATGTCCGGACAACAGGGCTCCAGATGAACTCCAGTATTGCGATCAGATGTTATTTCCTCTTTCGGTAAATGTGTCAGACACAGCTCGTTGTTTAGAGACACCCTCACCTTCATGTGCCCTGGGATGTCATTTTCCACCCAGTAGGCGGTATAGTTTCCATGGTTCTCGAGACGCCACGTGTCCATTACCAAACTGCACTCACCCCATTTTACACCGTTAACCCCGTGCCTCTTGAGGCAGGAAAACTTTCGAAACCCATCGTCATTGTGGCGCTCCCCGGCTTTTCTAAACACACAGGGGAGTGTCTGGGTGAGGCCTACTAGTTCCTCCATGGTCATGGTTTGGAAGTTATCTGTTATCTCCACACAATCTTTAGCAGCGCTCATATACAGCGGGGAAGTGTTACGAGACAGCGGCTGGGGTCGGTAGGGTATGTGGTAGAGAGTGCACTCAAAGAGAGTGCACTCACTGGTAGCCAGGTTGAATGCCACGTTGCTGCAGTTTTTGTAGACCCCACATACCTCCATGCACCCTACTGGAGTGAGGGGTCCGGTGATGATAGAGCGGGAGACGCGGGCTGGAGCGTTGTAGATACCCCTCACAAAGCAGCCCATGTAGCGGGATGTAGACCATACATCAAGGGAGGAACTGGTCGTCACCGGGATAATATTGATCAGAAATAGAATCATTTGCAGGAGAGGTGCGATATATAAGGAGTTATATTTGCAGGAGAGGTGCGATATAAAAGACAAGACGATTTTTCGAAATGAGAAAATAAATTGTTTTTCTGCGAGCGAACTTTAACAATGCATTGGTGTTGTAGCACTTATTGCACAGAGCGTAAATGGTGCTATATACTAGTTGAGCACCGAGGACCGTCGGACCGAGCCTTAAATATTATAATATTCACAGTGTAGTAGCAAAGCATATACATACATAATCAACAAGATAAAAAGATCTAACTGAGAAAATAACTTCAAATAATTCTTGGAAATTGTAGTTAAGTCGCCTGTGTCCGTGCTCCGGTCAAGTTAATATACTAGGCTGTCCAGTAAATATTTTCGTTGGGCTTTTCTGGGAAAATGGTTAGAGATAGAGCAAAATGGACTTCACCACCGTTTTTCTCAAGCGATTTTAGACCGGAATATAATGCCTGATATCGGTATTTGACTGTTCTGAGTTCCCACCAGGATATTTTCTCGACCCCAGTCTTGTTGCCGCTGCATATGTAAATTCGCGATTTTTGAGTTTCAGTACTAAAGCTGCTGTACTTCATAAAATTGGTACCTGAGTGATGTTTTGTTGCATCAAGCTTGTTCATTGGACAATTATCTATCGTTTAAGATGTAATAAAAGATCCTACCTTTGATTTGTCACTGAGAAATGGGCCTCCAAAAATTTTTGGTCAAAATTAGAAACTTTCACTTCCGGGTCTCATTAGGGTTGGCTTATAAGCAAAAACTCTGCAGTAAAAGATAGTTCTAAGTCAGTTCTAAGATGTAGTGAACCCAATTATTTGATTAGTTGACTTAAAAAGTGAGATATTGACGTTTTCGAACATGCCCGTAAAACAGGCCCCGTTTTTTCGCTTTTTAATGTTACATTTACTGTTCTAGTGGTTACTAGCGAACGCGTAGAGGCCCAAATCGCATATATTTTTCATCCTTAGACGATTTGCTATCGATTAAGCACCATTGGAGCTAAAAAGACTGTACTGGTTTTCTTAGGACAGCATTTTAAAAACTTTGGTAACCCCGTGCAGCAGCAACAAGAGTGGGGTAGAGAAAATAGCGTGGTGGGAACCGAAAACAGCCATATACCGATATCAGGCATGGTATTCGCCAGATTTTAGCGGACTCTTTTTGCCACCACTTCAGATAAAACGAGATAATCAAACCGTTTTTCCATAAAAGCCAAACGAAATTATTTACTGGACGGCCTAGTATTAACTTGACCGGAGCACATAACATATAATATTTTATGTTCCCTCTAAGTCTTAATCACCCCCTATTTTCTACAGGTCACAGCTCCACCCTCAAAGACAACTCTGAGAGGAAAACCTGACAGTGCTAACGCAACCAGATATAACGAGGAATATATCCAACAGATCCGAGAGGTAATTGCAGGGAAAAGAATCAACTCATTTGTTGTGAAATTCTCATTAACTGATTAACTATTTAGTTGTGAAATATTTGTTAACTAATTAGCTGTTAACTGGTAAGTTGTTAATTACTCAATCATTCATTCAACAAACCGGCTGGCCTCTGTTGCTCTAAATAACTGTGTTATCTCATATCTAATTATAACCATGTGTTTCTCTCACTGACCACGTGTCTTTCAGTACTACCGAAGTAGAGCTGCCGCACTCAACCTTCCCGACGAGAAGAAATTAACTGCAGAGCAAATAGAAATACTTGGGGAATACATTAACCAATCACAGGTGAAGTTTTAAGAAAGCTGCTGTCACAAGCTGTTGAATGATTTGCAGTGTGATTTGCAGTGTGATTTGGTGTGTTTTGGTGTGATTGATATATCAGTGATTTGCAGGAACGCCGTCGAAATCGCTATGGATCATCAAGTTCTGTAGGTCCTAGGGACGCACGATCCGCACGATATCTTCCTATCTCTTCCTCCCCCTCTCTCAGCACTTTCCCTCCCATTATCTCTCTCTCTCTCATCCATTCTTGCATTTTGCACGATCTCTTTTATTCTTCAAATATAATATTTTTATTTCTTCGACGCGAGATGCATATTATATTGCACTGCATCTTTATTTTAGTATGCTATAAAAGTACAGTACTCTGCTCTGACCCATTTGTTACAGGGTAAAGACTAATATTGAATGTCAATAGTTGTACTAATTTCTAAATCAATGTAACAAATGTTTCAGGGCAAGGAGGTTCTATCACCTGAGGTTATCAAGAATCATATCCACCTTCTGACTAGAAATACCGCGGGGGACATCCTAGATACAAGGTCAGTGAAAGTGTCTTGGTTGGGTTACAGTGAGCTTAGTCAAAAACTTGTTTATAGTGTAAGGTTAGTTAGGTCAGGAGACAAGCAACCAGATAGAACTCACAATAAAGTATTGTCAATAGTTATAGTTTCTCCCTCTACAGTGTACCTATAAATATGGCCAAGGTCACCATGGAATTAAAATCAAGATTAAAAAGAAAAGGAAAAAGGAAACCGCCCTCTCCTTATCATACCTTTTATTTTGAGTGAGAATTAGCTCTGCTACTTCATCAATCACATTGCTATCCCCGCAGTGCCAAAATAATACATTGCTATCTATCAGTGTCGCTAATATACCCAGCTAGGGACCCCGTTACGAAGGATTGTACAGTTTTCTGTGGCTCACACCGTGCTCTGTGAGGGTTGATCGGTAGATCAAGTGCAGCTAGCTCAAAAGCTAACTCGTCTCAGTCGCTCAGATTATAGGCAGCTTCCAGCTACAAAATACCATTAAGTGATACACAATTGAAGACACAAATAACACGTGATATCATTTCAGTGACCCGGAACTACTGCAGCGGTCCTACAGTTCAGCTAGTGTAAACTCGGACAGCTCAGATCTTCCTTTGAACTTCCTACAAGCGTTACAACTTGCAGCCCTTAACCAAGATCCCAGTGAGTAACCATGGTAACCGCGTGGTAAGTTACCACTGGTAACCATATTGTTGTAGATTGGTAACCAATTGTGTTTGTTTGCAGATTTATCAGGAAGCCAGACAAGTCTTGTTGCACCCCCTCCACTACTAATGGCTCGAGCACCTTCACCCGATAGCAGGTCTTATGACAGTCAGGTATGTGATGTAACCCTCCCGGCTATAATAGCCATGTATGGGCATAGCCATATATGGACAGAGCCGTTCTATACGTGACACGTGTATTGCCTAGACAATATCTCAGTGACAATACCAACTTGATGGGCCACACATTCCATAATTCCTGTGACTATGACTATGACTATCACATGTTTTTATTGACAGTCTGAGACAGAGACGACAGACAGCAGGACACACAGCTCCTACAGCTCGTCTGTCAGTGACAGTAGAACTCGGTCAGAGTACACAACCACTGAAGACTCGTACACCAAGGAACTTAGCACCGTTAGTATTGTGTAGCTCACATGCTCTGTGAGGGTTTGGCAGAGCACTGTTAGTAGAATAGTTGACAGTGACAAAATCTTACCAAATACCAATTCACCCTAACAAACAAACTGACAAACAAACAAACAACTGCATTATCTTCAGTCCATCTCCACCCTCTCTCTCCCCTCTAGGTAAACGAGGAAGATGAGGTGGGATCAAGGAGCAGCGCCCAACAAAAGAACAAACCACCTGCAAAGTATGAAGATAGCACTATTGAGATGATAGACAGGTTGACTGATGTGAGCAGACTGAACAACACCGAGACCGTCATGTGAGTAGTATTAGTAATGTAATTAGTGTATTTAGTAGTCATCAGTGCAGTGTAATTAGGTTGTCATTAGTTGTGTCATTAGTAGTCATTAGTGTAATAATGTAGCGGTATACTTTGTACTTGGTCAATGGTCATGTTAGTAACATCACGGTTTTTTTGTGAAAGTTGGGGTTCCCAGGAATTTGTGATTGTTTGTTTGTGATTGATGTGTCGGGAGGATAAGCCAGGAATGTGTTCTTTGTCACGTGTGTGTTTTTACTTTGTCACGTATATCATCTCACAGGATTGTAGTCTGTGCAGCTATCATATAATCGGGTACGTGTCAGTGTAAAGCAGCACTGAGCTCAATAACTCATGTCTATCAGCATTTTTATCGATTTACGTCAGCATTTCTACTGATCGATATAATATTTCTAGAGAGAAGGATGGATCAGAGTACCTATTTAATTTATCTCACAGGCCTCAATAGAACACATTTCTTTCTTTCTCTCAGCTGAGAAATAATCATATTCCTATAATAATCATATTCCCAGTATTGTTTGTTTATCCACAGTCCACACAGAGCTCCGGAGGTCACTAGAAGAGCTCCTGTAGGCCCATCTCAGATTACCTACATTATCACATTCTTTCTAGCATTATCAAATTCTTTCTAGAATATATACTGGGAGTTGAGGGACCACATACTGGAACTGTAATACAGATTACTGGAACTGAAACAATCGATAATTTTAGATCATTTTCATTACCATTTCACAGAATTAGTCACCTTAGTAACGAGACTCACACACCCTAGCAACGAGAGTTCAGTTGCTATTGACAACACACACACACCCTAGTAACGAGAGTTCAGTTGCTATTGACAACACACACACACCCTAGTAACGAGAGTTCAGTTGCTATTGACAACACACACACACCCTAGTAACGAGAGTTCGTAACCCTCCCGGCTATAATAGCCATGTATGGGCATAGCCATATATGGACAGAGCCGTTCTATACGTGACACGTGTATTGCCTAGACAATATCTCAGTGACAATACCAACTTGATGGGCCACACATTCCATAATTCCTGTGACTATGACTATGACTATCACATGTTTTTATTGACAGTCTGAGACAGAGACGACAGACAGCAGGACACACAGCTCCTACAGCTCGTCTGTCAGTGACAGTAGAACTCGGTCAGAGTACACAACCACTGAAGACTCGTACACCAAGGAACTTAGCACCGTTAGTATTGTGTAGCTCACATGCTCTGTGAGGGTTTGGCAGAGCACTGTTAGTAGAATAGTTGACAGTGACAAAATCTTACCAAATACCAATTCACCCTAACAAACAAACTGACAAACAAACAAACAACTGCATTATCTTCAGTCCATCTCCACCCTCTCTCTCCCCTCTAGGTAAACGAGGAAGATGAGGTGGGATCAAGGAGCAGCGCCCAACAAAAGAACAAACCACCTGCAAAGTATGAAGATAGCACTATTGAGATGATAGACAGGTTGACTGATGTGAGCAGACTGAACAACACCGAGACCGTCATGTGAGTAGTATTAGTAATGTAATTAGTGTATTTAGTAGTCATCAGTGCAGTGTAATTAGGTTGTCATTAGTTGTGTCATTAGTAGTCATTAGTGTAATAATGTAGCGGTATACTTTGTACTTGGTCAATGGTCATGTTAGTAACATCACGGTTTTTTTGTGAAAGTTGGGGTTCCCAGGAATTTGTGATTGTTTGTTTGTGATTGATGTGTCGGGAGGATAAGCCAGGAATGTGTTCTTTGTCACGTGTGTGTTTTTACTTTGTCACGTATATCATCTCACAGGATTGTAGTCTGTGCAGCTATCATATAATCGGGTACGTGTCAGTGTAAAGCAGCACTGAGCTCAATAACTCATGTCTATCAGCATTTTTATCGATTTACGTCAGCATTTCTACTGATCGATATAATATTTCTAGAGAGAAGGATGGATCAGAGTACCTATTTAATTTATCTCACAGGCCTCAATAGAACACATTTCTTTCTTTCTCTCAGCTGAGAAATAATCATATTCCTATAATAATCATATTCCCAGTATTGTTTGTTTATCCACAGTCCACACAGAGCTCCGGAGGTCACTAGAAGAGCTCCTGTAGGCCCATCTCAGATTACCTACATTATCACATTCTTTCTAGCATTATCAAATTCTTTCTAGAATATATACTGGGAGTTGAGGGACCACATACTGGAACTGTAATACATATTACTGGAACTGAAACAATCGATAATTTTAGATCATTTTCATTACCATTTCACAGAATTAGTCACCTTAGTAACGAGACTCACACACCCTAGCAACGAGAGTTCAGTTGCTATTGACAACACACACACACCCTAGTAACGAGAGTTCAGTTGCTATTGACAACACACACACCCTAGCAACGAGAGTTCAGTTGCTATTGACAACACATACACCCTAGCAACGACATACACCCTAGCAACGAGAGTTCAGTTGCTATTGACGACACACACACCCTAGCAACGAGAGTTCAGTTGCTATTGACAACACACACACCCTAGTAACGAGATTCACACGCCCTAGTAACAACTCATACACCCTAGCAACGAGAGTTCAGTTGCTATTGACAACACACATGCACCCTAGTAACGAGAGTTCAGTTGCTATTGACAACACACACACCCTAGCAACGAGAGCTCAGTTGCTATCGACGAGGTTTCCAAGAGGGATGGAGCCATTTCAATTCGAATGGTGGCGGTGAGGGAGCCTACTGAATCACCCGGGACTAGTACCAGTAGTAGTACCCCTGCCGAGTCCACCCCTGACACGGATCAGAGGCCCATTAAACGGTTGAGAAAGAGAAAGAATGATCTGTCGAGGGGACCAGGGAGTCGGGGTGATGTTGAGATGAGAAGGAATATGGCTAGGTACTGCGTGACATGAGTGTGCACGTGTGTATTTTGAATTGTGTGTGGGATCGGGAGTGATGAAATATTCGTGTGGTACATGTACTCTGTAATCCTTGTTCATGTGTGACATTTCCTTACGTCATCTCTTGTTTATGCGAATAAATAACAGGAATACAGGCCGCCAATTCGTGGGCCTTGGCATGGTACTACTTGAGATTGAGTGTGTCCAATGTCTGACCTTCTGAATTTATGTCCCCTTCATGTCCATCTTTCTTTTCATGTTTATCTGTGTTTCCACATGTTGCACGATGTTTCATACATGATACAAGCATTGGACCCCCTAAATGTTTCACTTTCTATGTGTGTTCATGTTCCATCATTCTACCACACCCGTTACTCACTCCTCCCCTCTCCCCATACCAGTAACAACAAGAAGATACAGAACAATAAGAAGAGGGAATCCTACTCCACTGAGGAGGACAGTGAAGACAGTTATTCTGATAGTCCACAGAAAGGGGCTCCCCCAAAACCTATCAGACGAAACCCAGGTAACAACTAGCGTCCATCTCTTTGATATCTCTATTATAGATCCTTTTTAGCTTTCATCCATCAATCACTGTTTGCTAAACATTTATTCGTTTGTATTGTTTCATTGCATATTTCATTTCATCCCCTGATCTATTGTTAGCCAACTCCGAATTTGAGACCATGTCACCCCGATATCACGAACTATGAAACGCGATCTAGTAGATCTGTGTTACTCTGTCGCACCATGTTCTGCAACCTGATCCGTCTCTCGTTAGTTGATCCACTCTGAGCTGGTTTGACAGGAGGTTCTCAGATCACCTGACAGGGTGGGACACGAGACAAACCCAGCTAAACCAGAGGCTCGGCTATCAGGAGGATGGAGTATAAAGGGGTAATCGGTGTCCATTTTCAATCATCAATCAACCACCTCTCTCTCCTCAATCAACTATTCCTTCTTCAATCAACTACTTTACCAATCAACTACTCCTTCATCAACCTACCATGGATCATCAGCAGCTAACTGGACTCTACGAATTCGACGAGGACTACTCCATCATCACCAAACTGGGCGAGGGAGGTTTCGGCTCCGTCTACAAGGTCCAACACCGCTCTACCGGCCGATACTACGCTGCCAAGGTCCTGGAATCTGTCTCCCGGTTCGAGTACTGTTCGGAGACTAAAGAACACCTCCCTTCTGAGATTGTCTGCCACATGAGACTGGATCACCCTAACCTGATCAAGTATATCGACCACTACTGTACGGACCGGGGTGCTATCATTATCCTGGAGTACGCCCCTGACTACTCGGATCTACACAACTACCTGTGGCGGAGAAAGAAGAAGATGGATGAAATCCGGTGTGCCTCCATCATCTCCCAACTAATCTCCGTCCTCTCCTACCTCTCTCGCAAGGGATACGATCATCGTGATATCAAGCTGGAGAACATCCTCTACTCTGGGAAATCTAAACAACTGAAGCTGATCGACCTGGGATGTGCTGATAGACTGAGCCGGAGTAAACCCTACAAGAACGTCCGAGGAACTGAGGCTTACTACCCTCCCGAGTGGTTCGATAAGGGAGAGTTCTACCCTACTGACGGGATTGTATGGAGTGTTGGACTTGTCGCCTACCAAATCCTCAACTCTGCCCTACCATTCTCTTCATCCTCCCGTAATTCCCCTGTAACTTGTCGGAGAAAGAGGAGGAGATCGACATCCAGTTCGGAACACTACCGGAAGATCCGGTGGAGGAATGAGAGGATATCTGCTGAGGGGAAGAAGTTCATTAAAAAGTGTCTCCGAGCTAGTCCTGCTCGGAGGTTCTCGTTTGAGGAGATGAAGAATGCGAAGTGGCTGACTCTCTCTACATTTGTTTGAATTGATATGTGATTGTAATTGATTTGATATTTCGCCATTACTAAAATAGTTGTTTACCTTTCTTCCACGTCTCCTCCGAAATCCAGTACGGCCAACTCCCCCGATCTCACATTCATTTCTCACATTCATTTCCCCGAGGTTCACTTCTCATCACATTTCCCCTCTTTCAGAGAGTTTCGATGATCTGACCCAGGGTGACATAGTTGACTACTACACTACAGTATCACCCAGTGGAGAGTATGTGAAGTCACTACAGAAGAGGGGAAGTCCTGGGGTGTGGGTTCCACCTGGTATCGATCATGCACTGGTATGTAATATTGTGGTCCCCATCTAGTCTGAGATTCTACAATCCCAGTCTGGTTCCCTTTCTTACATTCTATCAGTCTGGTCACCTTTCTTACATTCTATCAGTCTGGTCACCTTTGTTTCAAATTCCAGTTGTAGAATGTAGGGTTTGATCGTTATTGATAACCCATGTTCGTCTGTCGGTTATTACCCTCCTCCCTGATCCGCTTATCAGAGAAATTGCTTTTTGTGATACCGCCCCATTCTCTTTCCCATTACCACCACTCCCAAACATCCCATTAACATTTCTTAGTGCCCGACACTTCTCCAATATCCACATTCTAAGTGTCCCTCGGGCCCCACCCTCTTCAATCCGTTCCTATATTTGCATCCTAAGTTTCCCGATTCCTATCCCCAATTTATTCCACCGCTTTCACTCCCCGGTATTCTCACTAATTGTAAGTGTAAAGTTCTCACGTGACTTGTGCATACCAAGACCCAATTTCACAGGGTAGCTTGTTGTTGAAAGTCCTCAGTGTCAGCACTCACTGAACGAGATCCCTAATGTAAACAAGGATCGTAATAGGGGCTAGAGAGATGGGAAAGAGAGGGAGATAGGAGAGAGAGGGAGGGGTGTGGGAGTGGGAGAGAGATGGAAGAGAGGGAGAGAGATGAGAGATGAGAGAGAAAGAGAGAAACGAGAAAGGGAAAGAGAGAGAAAATAAAGATAGAAAATTTAGAGTTTATTATAGAGGCAATGATCTATCTGCATGAGATGATCATGAGTCGTCCCCTTTTCAGCAAGCAGATCGTCTTCCTAGACTAACCCCCCGATTCGATCACGACCTCCTTGTTTGCACTTCATCTTGCCGTGTCACGTTGTTATAGCCTCTCTTTGCATATCTAGAGGTCAATTCGGGGCGTTAGGGAAAGAGAGAGAGGGAGAGAGAGAGCAGGAGAGAGAGAGAGAGCAGGAGATAAAGAGAAAGTCAGAGAACGAATAGATTGCAATGAAGTTAATTTCGTGAATTCGTGACCTAGTAATATAGCAAAATATAAGGATTGGGAGAAAAAGGAAGAAAGAGACGAAGAAAAAGAGAGATTCGTTCTGACTTCAGTATAACCTTGATTTGTTTTCTTAGTAGGATAACTATAATACAGATCTGTGTGTAAAGTGTAAATTCTAGCTTCCTGACCCCTAACTGACATTTTAGCTCAGCTTTCGGCTTTCCCATTGTTGCATTTTGCAAACTAAGCGCTACCATTATCCATATCTAACCTGCCCTCGTTTATTTGCATTAATCCCGATTTGTTTTATTCATGAATTATGTCTCATATGTGTCTGTGTGCTGTGTGCACTTTAACAGCTGTAGGCAGGTGTTCACTGCTCCAGAGGGCCCTATCTAGTTACAAAAGAGTGTGGTACACCGAGCTCTATGTGATTGAAATTCCACCGCGTTGAGAGTGATCTGTGATATTCTAAGAATCGGCAGTCACGAGAAATAATGCAGTCACGAGTATAAAGAATCGACTTTCATCGGTACATGGACATTACAAGCGGTGGCCAAACTGTCCCTGACTTGACTGTCTTTATTTCTTCATCAAGATAGCGCTCATTATTCGTTGACATGTTCCACGTCTGTCGCTCTCGCACCGGGCCTTCGGCCCGGTGCGAGCTGACGCGAGCCCGAA
>AVPN01000858.1:10917-28909 GCA_000695325.1 Pleurobrachia bachei
ACCCCGCCCACCCTAAATCATGCCTTTTGATACATTAGAGATACTCCTACAAATCCTTTGGAGTTTCGGACTAAACCAATTAACCTTCATCCAGCAGCCAGCTCAGATTTCAAATAACGCCCAATCACAGTATGGAGCTCAAATCACTAAATCATAGTATGAAATCTGGATGCATCACATCTCCTACTCAGGGAGACTGCTGCACTATCCCTACCACCCCCGCAGCAGTCGCCCCTCTCTTTCAGGGTTAACTTCCGCCTAACCCTTCCCATTACAGGGTTGGTCCCCTCAACCCTGACCCCCAGGTCGAACCCACCTGTAGGGCTTCCCCGCCCGCACGAGACTTATCCCTCCCCATTAGGTCTCGTTCCCGTCATTCCTCACGATCTTCACTAGCGGTGCTGGTATCACTAAGTGATTGGCCCTAGTGCGTAGGGTCCCCGAAAGGGGTTCACGCCCATGGCAACCGCTCTAATCAAATCAAATCAAAAATGGTCAAACGTCAGTACGTCACTTTGGACCCAGCTCCCTGTCCCCCTGGAAATCGGCATCCGAAATCGTCTACCATTATAGACGTCTTCAGATGCCCTATCTACTCTCTACGATTAGTAAACTGATTCAGATGTTTCTCTAACCAAACCCTGGAATAAAATTAGCAAGAAACATTCACGGGCACACCTAAAATGAGGTCAACTGAGAATCAGGAAACATTTAAAATGTGAGCAGCCGGGGTGAACTGACGGTGAAGTGCAGCTACCTAAAATGAGGTCAACTGAGAATCAGGAAACATTTAAAATGTGAGCAGCTGGGGTGAACTTCGATGGTGAAGTGCAGGGATGAGATTGGAGAATGGGAGAGAAAGGAAATTCCCAAATTAGAAAATATATCTTTGTTCTACTATAAGGCATTCTACATATAAAGTAGGATTATAATGCCGTGCAATATTTATATTGTGCTGGGGAAGAAAGGGAATCTTATTGTAGAGGACTCAGAAGACAGAACAATGAACCGCTATTTTAATTGAGAAAAGTATACAAACTAACTTAAATCCAGTGCTTTCTAGATGTGCTGAGCAGGATCACTCTCGGGAGGGGGATATAAAGAAAGGAAGGATAAAGAAAGGAAGGAGGAGAGATGCTGGCAGTCCGCGGCAGTAGATCCAATAACTCAACGAGGCAATAAATAAAGGGTGATCAGAGGGACAAGCAACTTGACACAGAGAGAGAGAGAGAGAGAGAGAGAGAGAGAGAGAGAGAGAGAGAGAGAGAGAGAGAGAGAGAGAGAGAGGAGAGAGACAGAGAGAGAGAGAGAGAGAGAGACAGAGAGAGAGACAGAGAGAGAGACAGAGAAAGGGGTGGATCGATATCGCCTTATTTGGACCACTGCACGTGGTAATATTGGATAGTTCTCGTCATGTTGTTAGGATGAGGATTGCAGCAATATCTGGACATGATTAACGAGAAACAACAGTTAAGCCAGAACTAAAGTTGTTGTTTTATTCAAACCCATTTATAGGCAAAACTAAATTAGGTTGGCCGTTGGGAGAATGAAAGGATTCAGAGGTCAAACACTCTAAAACTAAAAGGCCAGTTAAATTAGAACTTGAGAGAGGGCAACCTGAACAGCTCCTAGATGTATGTGCTACAATTAGTTCCTCATTGTCACCTAGTAGCTTAGCCCTTAGGTGACCTACGCAGCGCTGGAAAGCGACACATTTCAGAAACCTGGCTGCACGCTCTCTTATTCTTTCTCTCTAGAAGTAGGCTGTGCATTACATGTCATGGATTGTGAAATGATGAGTAAAGATATAAATTCTTTTGACAACAAATTTATCGGCAAGAAAATAAACTAAAAGTAAGCACCAGTTTGTCAGTCAGTAAAACATCAGGGTGCCTCTAGGTCCAGGGTAAATGCGGCATGTCAAATTTAGACAACTCTAGGGACCATTTAAACCCAGGGAGTAAGCAGGGGTTCCTAAGGAAGGCAGCAAAAAACGAGACAGGGAGATGTAGAGAAAAAGTCGGAAAGAGAGAGAGAGAGAGAGAGGGAGAGAGAGGGAGAGAGAGAGAGAAGAGAGAGAGAGAGAGAGAGAGAGAGAGAAGAGAAAGAGAGATAAGATAAATGTAGCAGAACAAAAGGATGGCCTTTCCAGCGAATTAGAAAATGAACTGTGTTTAGCAGAACATGTATGATGCAGATAAACTGCCCGAATTATGCAACATCATGTTGACATCTTTCAACACTCGTCAACTCATTCAAGAAACACAAGAGTTAGCCAAAATCTATAATTTTACCCCCCCCCACCCCCCCCCCATCAAAAACCAATAGGACAAGGATTCAACTGCTTACTCCATGCTATTGAGCTTCAGTATTCCTCTTTCAAACATGTCATGCGTGTGTGCCCCATACATATAAACACAAGTACTTTATACTCTGTTTAACCAAATCATATGCTTTTACGATCCTTTTGAAGAAAATACGATCTCGAAAAAATTGAAGGCGACGCCTAAATTTTAAAACATGGCGACATTGTATTCGGCGCCACAGCTACTTGCCTGAAGTTGGAAGGCAGCAAGGTGATGTTTGGGGTTGTTGAATGCATCTAAATGGCACACCCCCTGCCCCACTACATTCTCTCTCGTACTCAGTTTCATGGAGCCAGTCTACATCAAATGTGGGGAGGGTAAACCTGGCTGGCTGGTTCACCGGACCCTCGTTTATTTTATCAGGTATTAGAGTACCAGTATCACCATGGTCATCCTCTTTAGCAGGATCAGTAGCGACCCTGAGATCTCCAATACCGGATGAGGTACTGACATCCTCTAGCTGCGGAAGAGTCGGCACAGCAGCTTCTATCTCTGCGACTGTCTTTACTTTCACAATTATCATAGCAGGGATGGTTGTTGGTTGTTTCCCAGTTGTAACCCGCTCATCCCTCATTGGTGGGAACGTTGTGGCAGGAGTCTCGGTTGCTATGGCCGTATCCATGGGAGATTCAGTTACTATGGCCGTATCCATGTGAGTCTCGGTTGTATTTTCCGGAGCTATGGTAGTTCCAGTTGTAGAGAAATACCCATCTTCCACCGTTATGAACCAAGCAGAGCAGGTATTAGGTAGCAACAGAAGGATCAGGAGCCTCCATGAGGTAAGAGGGTGGGTCCTCCTTGAGGGGGTGATTAGAGGTTGAAGCAGCATTGTGTGGTACAATATGAAGAAGAAACAGCCGTAGAATAAAGCACATTTCAACACATTTCTAGGGAACTAAAGTAGTAAGGAATTACTTTGTCCACGTGTCATCAGACGCACACACATGTAATTACAACATCAGGGAACATTCTAATTATCGGATAAACATATTCAAACCAAATATGGAATAACAACGGATATGGTGAGTAGCGTGTGCTGTGAAAGTATAGTGCATCATATTAGCATAGCACACATATATTATACATCACAAGTACATGAGAGAGAGAAGGGGGAATACGTAGTTGTGTAGCTTCTACACAGCATACTGGAAGTCCCTGGAATTTGCTGCAGGTATGTGTGTTCTTGAAATAAAGCCTGGCTACAAAGTTCTGATTGTAACACGAGTTGGGCTTCCTGGCGGTATCATGTTAAACATTTCATATAGACCGGTGCAATAATTCGGTGATATGCCGGTGATGAACCCGTGATACTGATAGGGGGCAATACCTTTCTGGCTGATATGAAATTCAATTTTATATTTTTAGAAATAAAGTTGACCATGATAAACTCCAGTTATTTCACCTTTATGCATCGATCAGTGACACAAAACGTGTGTGTCATACGGGCGGAGATGACAGTGAATATGATAATCATGATGACCTCGTTAGTGATGGTACTAGTCATCACCCAGCTGTAGATCAGTTGTACATGTGTGTGGGATTGTGACCTGTGCTTGTGGCAGTGAAATTCATCTTCCATACTGTTTGTCACACTGCTGTTTCACATGAGATTGATAGCTATAATCTCTGTGTCACAGCTCAACTAATTCATTTCCTAAATTGTTGTATTGCTTCGAGAGTCAGAGAAAGCCCCCAAAAGTTGTGAAAAGATATATTTTGTTTCAAAGAAAATCAGAGAGAATGTCGGAAAGAGCGCAATTTAGTAACTTAGACTAGCGGCCATCAAAACAAACAAATCAACAACAAAATACATTGGATGGTAACCATCTTGGTAACCATCATGGTAACCATCATGGTAACTGCATCTTGGTAACCATGGTATCTAACCAGAAGTAAACTCCCCCAATTGTAGCCCAACAAGATGACACAAGTAGTATTGGCAGTAGTGTTGTCGTTATTGGAGATGACACGGTTTCCATCACTTCCAACCTAAGCTCAATACCCGACCATGGCAGTGAGACCAGATCATCCGATCCCAGAAGTGAGACAAGATCACCTGCCCATGACCCTAGAAGTGAGACCAGATCACTCAACAATGACCCCACCAGTGAGAACCGTAGAAGGGTACAGTCTGCCCCAATTAACGCTTCTGCAGGCCCCAGTACAGCGAGTCTCGAGGCAGCAGGGTTGACCCCGGGAGTGCTGAGAGTGGAAGACCTAGATGCACTAGTTGGAGTGGCGACACCGCCCGAATGGGGTCCTAACCACAGTGACAATGGCTGGGGTGAAGTTGAAGAGAACAATCAGTGGGCTGACAACAACTGGCAGGGGTGGGATAGGGACCTCCCCAGTGAGACACACCTGACAGATGGTGGGGTTGCCATGGTGACTCAGTATACTGATTCGGCACTGGATGCCCTCTTCAAGGGTATAATGGAGAGTATTAGTGAGTGGCAGGAGAGCACGGAGGAGAATAGTGTCAACAACAGAATCTGCATGGTATAACAAACCCAGTGTGATCACATTCTGATCACATTTCACCCGACATATCACTATTATTTCACCCTACTGCAGTGTGATCACATGTATTACTCGACACGTCTTCTACGTTTTGACCGATGATCACATGTTGCCCATATCATTCCAACGCTAGCCACGGGTATAGGTACTGTGCTACCAACTCGATAACCCATAGCTGTATTTTCCAGGAGCGAATAGCTAAACTGGAGTGGGAGGAGGATGGAAGGAGACAGGACAAGTTGTACGATAGAATCCTGATAATCAATGTCCCCACCCAGCTCTCCCCGAGCCGCCTGAAACAACTTGTGGCCGGACTTGCAACGGCAGTTGATGTACCTCTCAGAGTGAACCTCATCAGAGATATCTTCTATTTGTTCCGGTTAGTATTGATCACATGGAATTACAGTTCAGAATTCCCCAACTATCCCCAACTATTGGGCCCACTCTCTCATACTTACTGATATGAGACCTCAGACCATTGTACTTTACCCAGTCTTTTACGATTTTCAATATATCTTGCAGGAGGCCCAGTAGGACAAGTCCGGTGGTTGCTCTGTTTTATCATACCGAGGAGGCACTTAGAGCTAGAGCTCAGCTTCTCCGGAGAAAGAGACAACTGGAACATTTCCCAATCAGAGCAATTCGAGGATTCGAACGGTAATTTTACCACTATCACGCATTGTTTAGCTCACAGTACTCCATTTCATTTTATAAAATGACATCACAGAGCTAGTACATACTGTATGAGGGTTCGGCAGAGCAAATCACGTATAGCCACTTTTCATAAATCAACCGCCAGAAAATACAGGAGAAGTCACTGTCCTGCAGAAAATCAACCACATTACATCATTACAACTCCCACAGGCCACATAATTTATCAAGTGATTTGGGAATGATTTCCAACTAACACTGATCCTAACTTTGTCCTAGGTTCCCCCAGAAGTTGTTTGTAGACGAGCAGCTGACCAACCGTCGCCGGGAGATTAAGAAAGCGGCCCTAACTGCCTACCGGAACGGACAAGTTCGAGATATGTGGGTGTTTGAAGGTAATATCTACGTCACCACCACTGACAGAGAGAAACACGAGGTGACCTCCGTGGAGGGTCTAGCTGCTCTGATCTGAGAGAAACTCTGGTTGGTTGGTTGGTGAGAGCGGCTGGTGAGAGAAACTCTGTGACCTCACTCTCTGATCTGATTTGACGGAGAGATTTGAACTCTTGAACTCTAGTTTTAGAGAATTTTTTGTAGTAGAACTAGAGAATGATTGAGATTTGTATAGTGTAGTACTGCATTTTTAGTTAGAATTTTTACTGCTCAATATGGTGTAACTACTTCTCTAGCAATGTTTGTCATTTCATATCAAAAGCTGGGTAGCATAAACTTGTTATCAGTTCCCCATCAACCCGCTTTACTTCCCCTGAGCACCATCATCTATCACTCGTTAACAATTTAACTCTTCACTTCTTTAACTAATGATTTTGCACGAGACCACCCTCTTTTCATTACAAATGCAATATTAAATGAGTGAGCTGCCTTTGGGGGGAGCTTATAAAACATTTGCATATGCTGATGATGAGCGGCGAGATGAAGAGAGAGAGACACAAAGTCACTAGTCTCTTCGTTCAAGCCCCACTTTTTTGTAGTTCGAACTTTGTTGGGCAGTTTATTCTGATCGCTCTCCCGCAGTGCAGTTCATTCATGTAGTACTAAGAACTCAGTACGCGTTCGTTGAACCTGATTTTGTGCCTCACAAGTTTAATAAACATGAACGAGTTGAGATCAGAGAGAGGGTGTAAGGGTGTGCTGGGAGACCCCCTACTGAGCTCATATTTTATTATTCCAGGCAGGACCAGATATAAAATGCACCGAACAGCTCAGCTTCTACTAGTACTACCACTCGTGGAAATATGTGCATCAATATTCTCAAAAATATATGGAGGGAAGTGGTAGCATGAAGAAGAGAATTATAGGTCACGTGATTCTGCCAGCCTCTACCCGCCTTTCACTTGTTATGTTCTAACATTTTTTACATTTGTAACACAGTCTAACTAGGTAACCATTCACAGCGTAAACGCAATCATTAGGCAGAAAACGATGAAGCGGTGACTTCATTCCTTCATACTAAAAACTTCCCAATTTTTGAAATTTGCTCTTTTTCCTCTATATACTTGTATGGTATCACGCCACGTCTAAAGCGTCATTCATGGAAAAATTGGAGCAATAGTAGCAGCCCTTTTACCTTCTCTTCTTTTTATGCTGCTCAAATTCTGCATATGGCTATGTTAATATGAGCGAAATCCCACTAAACACTAGGTATTATATCCATTATCCACGATACTTTATTTGGGTTTTGTGATTTATCCCAGTCCGGTCATATAGCTCAACAGTCTGCTGCAACCCCGCAGACTACTTTATCTTTAAAGAATCTACTTGGCGATATCTTTTCAACTTCAAAAGATGATGTCATATAGCATTTGGAGTTTTCCACTTTAGAGCTTTAACGGAACACATCAACCAGATTGTAGAGAAACATAGTAGAAATATTATTGTTATGATAATAATTTATAGTACAGCCTCTCTAGCAATACAAGATGGCATTATAATTATCCTATGATCGAATTTCCAATTAAAATAGTATTGAGTGTGAAGAAGATAAAAACATGGAAAGAGTCCTTCGATGAATCTTTCTCTTTCGCTCACTCTCTGCATCTCTCGATCTCGATCTCGCTCTCTCGCTCTCTGTCTCACTCAGTTTCATATCTCTTTATTTCATATACGCCGGTAGTGGTGGCTGACGTAGGTTTTTAATCGTCGATATATGCTTTCGAGTTAATATAATAGTATCAACTATCAACACCCTTATAATTATTTATACATGTGCTTATTGCACCTCACCAAATTTTGGGTAAGCCAATATCTTGCCTATAATAGTATAATTTTCGGGTAGATATATGTGGAATATAAACCATATCGGGTGAGTAAAACTAAACGCCCATCCGATATAAAAAAGCAAGTCCGGTTTAGCCGCTTAAGTTTTTGATCAATAAATCCTGGCTTATTTAAAGTTCAAACCCCTCCCATTCGTTGGATTTTATATCATATACGATACAAGCATTTTGCAGCAGTCTCTGGTAAAAGTTTTTAATTTAACGGAATTGGAGATGAAGTTACCCATAGCGCCATAGTTACCCATATCCAGTCGTTATGCAGTTTGCTTAGTGCATAAGTCTTCAAATCACTCATTTTAGTTTTGATACCGGCGAGACAGTGCAGGTTAAGTAAGATCTTACTTTGTGCACAACTTGATTTGAATAAATACGTTTGGTTATTCATAAGTATGACGTAAGATGAGCTATATGTCAGTACTATCCTACATTCTGATATGCGGCTCAGGCAATTTGGGGCGTCTGCTTTGAACTGTCAAGTAAGCAACTCAGTAGTGCCAGGAATCACGCTGAGTCAGCGTGTCGCTAACCCTTTCTAGGGCTCTTTGAACGGTTGTATCTCCCTATTCCTCGAACTCCAAGATTCTTTGAACGGTTAGGTATCCCGTGGACTCGTCATATTTTTTAACATCTTCTATTATATAACTGAATGAGCCGAAACAGATACTAACACCATAGTGGTGGTTGAAAATGTTGCGAGATGGTTCATAATGTGATTGGATTTGTTCAAAATTTCGATTGATTATAAAGCCACACGTGCCTAGTAGATTAAACTTTGCATAAAGATGGAGCGAATGAACCACAGTTCCACGTATGACCTAATATAAGAATGTGTGTATATACAAAAGTCATAACAGTTAGGGGGTTTAAGCCTTGGGAATTATAAGAGGTTTTACTGCATAGTTATCGAGTCTGGGATCAAAAGCTTGTCTCCTATCCGGATAATTATCTTTCGCCTGCAGTAGCATTGGGAAAATGAGCGGTGCAGTTTGTTCAATGCCTCTGACTAGTTGCTCGATCCGTATGACATGTGTAACTTCTGTAGAACGTATTACACATGTTCACTTGACAGCTGGATATATGCTTCACATATTATATTGGTAGGCCAAATGCCAATTAGCGGTATTCCAATCTGTGCTGATGTCAGATGGAAATAACCTCCGCCCCTCCCTCTGATCCTCTTCTAAACTTCCCTCTACTTCTCCGCTCCTTCCCTTCCAAACTTCTCTCCGTCTCCTCTTCGTCTCCCTTTCCGTCTCTCCCAAACCTCTCTCTCTCGGCCTTCTCTTCCGAACTTCCCTCCTCTTCTTCTCCTCTACTGGCCAGGATCAAGATTACCACGCATGGTTATTCTAATCTCGATCCTCTCTACTTCCTCTTCTACCACTGTTTCCTCTATACCTATATTCCTTCTGTTCAAGTTTGCTCTGCTAAGTCTTACCGCCCGGGTTAAGGTTCAAACGAGAATACCGTCTCAATAATTTCTCTTGTCTATCTATCTTCAAAGATCAAGTATACAATCCATCACTAGTCTCTCGAACTCTTTCATCTCGACTTCTCTGTTTCTCTCATCTGATTACAATTAAATACCACCACCACTAATACCACCACACATCAAATCTACACATGTTGTTCACCATCAATAGCGCGGGACAATTCAGTTGTTCCATTGTTCACCAGTATTGGTAGTAATGTAGTCTCTCGGATGCCTATTAGTAAGTATGTTCTACCCACACTGAGCTTACCGCCATTACAGTTGCGATGGACCGGCTTTTAATATTATAGGTTCTAAGTACATGGAACCGCAAAACAAGTGCCCTACTTCATACCCCAATTAGCCCTTATACTACGATCCAAGTTGAACCTAAATCTATTTCCTTTGTTAAGTAATAAATTTCCTCGACGTCATAACTGAGCTGATCAAAGTTGCTAAGTAAGTTACGTATTCCATGTGTTCCACCTCATGAGTCATGGGGCGAGTCAACTCTCTCAAAGTAAATAGTAGTCTAAAGTTTCATTGCATATAGTTTGTTAACTAGTTACGGGGGCACGAGCTGTATAAAGAAAGATTGTGCTGAGTATAGGTCTCAAGCCGTTTTACGTATTTAACCTGTCTAGCTCTGCAAGTACGAGAATCCTAACTGTCTCTTTTTATCTCTTCCTCCCATTTCTTTGAATTTCTAGAAGAATCCTAAAAGTTTTGCTAAGTTATAGTTCATCTAACTGAAATCTGAATGATATTTAACTGGTAAATCATATACTATATACTTTTTCTCTGATTTGAGCGTTCTGCTACGTATATTCTACTAAGCTAATCTAGAGTTTTAGGGACCTCAACTCCTGGTACAGACGTTATGAATGCTATCATATCGCTTCGGAGAACTCTCTCTATACCGTACAGTACTACCGTAGTACTACCGAACGAAACTAAACACCACACAGACCACTGTGCCAATTTCCAAGAACTGATCAACCTCTGATCATTCCACTCTACGCTTGATCTCACTTTTTAATATTGCGGCTACCAAAAATCTGTATGGTACAGTTTCCCTACACTATCAGTTTTTAGTTGCTTGACTCTTTTACCCACACTTACTTAGACCTTAAACTGTTACGGGAAAAACAAACCATCCTAGCAAAATTATTAAAAGGTAGATTACAGAAAAATATTTTTTTACTGTTCAGGGTCCAAAAGGACTATCGTGATGAGGTTCCACATTCCCTTCAAAAGAGCTCTCCAAATCTCCAAATCTCCAATCTTCACACGGTGATTCAATACCTTTCTTCCGAACTGAGAGCACAGCTGAAAGCTTGTATAGTTTCTAATGTCATTGTTCCGCTGTCGTGCCACTTCTACATACAGTTCATCCAGCTTATTTTCTTTTGTCACACTGCGACTTGAACCATCATGTTCCTGTGTTGTTGACATGTTGACTGACAACCAGAGTGTGCTGGAGGTGCCTGTTCGTTAGGCCGTTAAACACTTTCTAGTCGAATTACATTCCAGCTAATATCAAAGTTCCATGACTCGCTCATTAGCTTTCATTAGGTTTCAACTTGTCATCAGGTAACTGCACCTGTAGTAATTTCAATTACGATTCTTTGTTATTATTTTCTCAATTTAGAAAGGCAATTATAAAAGAATCGTAATTATTGAGATCAATTTGACTGCGGTTTCACTTTTCACTTCTTTACCGTGGCGGTATAGAGGCTACAACAAAATGATGTGCTGTAGCACCGTACCATTTGTTTCCATGGTAACGAAAGGGGGTCTACAGGATAATGAGGTGATGATAATCACCGCGGTGCTACAGCACACCAAAGTTTAAACACATTCCCATACGGTCCCATAATCTAATTAAGGGTCGTACTGTTACACAATAGCATTGCTATGGATTCACTGAAAGATCCTGTCATTGGTTAAAGTATGTATCTCTCTCCCTCTCCCCTTCTCTTAGATACCATTCTCACTTCTTGAATGTAGGTTTACACACACAAGAGGGGGGGGGCATTGCCCAGTGGATCTGTTCAGGGCAAATGCAGTCGCTACACATGAAAACGAAAAATAATTCATATCAAAGCAAATATAAAAATCCAACTAATTTTGATACGCTGAATCACATGAATTATTTTCAAATTTTGGAGTTGGGAATGAACAAAAATGTTCATTTTGGGCATGTTCTTCACTTTTGCGAGCTTACCTATGAACGGGATCGTGTTCAGCGGGTCAAAATAGGTGGGTTACAACCGGAATTTGCTTTCCACCAAATAGTGTGTCAAACACTACTTTTTATGAGGGATATGCCCCTACTAACTCTACGCTTGATCTCACTTTTTAATATTGCGGCTAGCGAAAATCTGTATGGTACAATTTCCCTACACTACCACTTTTTAGTTGCTTGACTCTCTTACCTACACTTACTTAAACAATAAACTGCTACGGAAAAAGCAAATCGTCGTAGCAAAATTATCTATTAAGGAAGATTGCAGAAACAGTTTTTAAGGTTTGGGGTCTAAAAGGTTCCACGTAAGAACTATCGTGATGAGAATCCACATTACCTTCAAAAGAGCTCTCCAAATCTCCAATCTTCACACGGTGATTCAATACCTTTCTTCTACCGAACTGAGAGCACAGCTGAAAGCTTGTATAGTTTCTTTAACGTCATTGTTCCGCCGTGCCACTTCTACATACAGTTCATCCAGCATATTTTCTTTTGTCACACTGCGACTTGAACCATCATTCCTGTTGACATGTTGACTGCCAACCATGAGTGAGAGCTGTGTGCTGAAGGTGTCCGCGTTAGGGCGTTAAACACTTTGCAGTTGAATTACATTCCAGCTAATATCAAAGTTCCATGACTCCGCTCATTAGCTTTCATTAGGTTTCTACTTGTCAACGGGTAACTGCTGCACCTGTAGTAATCTCAATTACGATTGTTTTTCTTTTCTCAATTTAAAAAAGGCAATTATAAAAGAATCGTAATTATTATATTGAGATCAATTTGACTGCGGTTTCACTTTTCACTTCTTTACCGTGGCGGTATTATAACTCTGTCACCTCCTTACTTCGCTTCAATTGTCGCTCAATCTATGTCTCTCACTCTCACTCCCAGTCACTCCCAGCTTCTCTCACTCCTGTTCACTCACTCCCAGCTCTTCACTGCAGAAGCTCTTTATCCCGCACATTCCATGTCTGTAAAGATGATGGATACTACAGCTGGTGTCTGGTGAAGAGACGTGTAACAATATGTACCCTCCTCTCTATCTTGCGACATATTTACTGGGTGAATGGTTATATGGAGCACGATCGTCATATGTTTCAACTTTCATGGAACATAAACTCCGATTAGAATGTTCTAGAAGTCGTTAGTCAAAGCGTGTCACTGAATCATCATCCCTACATCCCCATTCCTCACTTTCTAAACATATTCAGCTGAACTAGCTGTACTTAAATGATGAGCACTGGTCATCGTTTAGTAACGTACACTACTGCACCCCCTGCTGCTCCCACCTTCGTTCGAAAAGGCTCTAGATTCAGAACTGAATAAACACCTGATCAGTAGTTGTAGTACTAGACAAAGACGACTCCTTGGGCTCTTCTTGGGTTATCCGACATCCGTTTATCATGATAGTAAACGATCATCAGTTTATGTATATATCTCTATTCCTATTCACTCTGCGTGCGGGCATCTGTATGTGAGAGCTGTTGTCCTCAGAGTAAGATCTAGCGGCCCTGCTTCATTATACAACTTATATAGGAATTGTGTAACAATTTTAAACGGTCTTCTTCGAAGGCCCCTTCCTTATTCCTATTATTAAACAGTAAACAATGAAGTGCTTTGTGTACAACCCCCTCCCCTCTTGCTCTCTCGGAGAGCTCGCTGTCTTCCCATTCTAGAGCGGAGCTGTTGCATATATTAATTGCCACTCCATGATCATGTGCATAATTGTACTGCAAGGCTAATTAGATAATCTCGAGACAGAGGCAGCTCCATACCTTGGCCTTTGTAACGTCTAGACTTGGCATAAAGCGATTAGGTTACCGTTTCAAGTAGACGACGTGGTATGTAGGATTTGTTCTAACCCTCCCGGGGCGCCCGAAACACAGTCTAGCCAGGCAAACGTAGTATAATAACTTGCTTCAAATATGTCATCCTGTCTGAACTACCTTTGTTTCGTTTTTCTGGCATCACACTGACAGTTCTTTGTTGAGAATAAGCAACAATTCCTGTCACTTGAGGTTTAAACAGGCCGTCGTACGAAATTGAAAGTCTTTCCCTTTGCCTTTTCCTGTCATAAATTCTTGGCCTATCCCAGATAGCTTTCCTCTTCCTATCCTCTTCGATCATAATAATTTTGAAATGCAAGCTCCCCTTTCGCTAGTGTTTGGCGGTCTTTTTTAATGATTCCCACCATATTCTTACCTCCTCACATTTTAGCAAGCAAAAATTAAGGAGTTTGATCTACCCCATCGTCAAGTATTTTTCCTTACACTAACATATTGTCTTGGTAATGGTATTGATCTTGCCTAGATATTAATCTTTGTCACCCATTTACTCAGTATAAATTGCCATAGCAGAATGCAGAAAAACCTTGTCCTCCAGGCGCCAAGGGGGCCCGGTAAATTGAGATTTGAATTTATCATCTGCCCTCTTCAAACGGCAAATCTGTCCTGTATCTGACATCTATTTTATCTATCTATATCTACTAGCGCACCCGTTGGGTGCGCCTCAACGTAAGGTACTTTTTAATACCCAAACCCGGCTTCGCCGGGTAGTTATTTTCGCCCCTTTCAACGTGAATAACACGGTTACCATGGCAACTGAATTGGTAACTATGGGGACTGGCATGTTGAAAATCATTTGAAAACATCAACACACTTCCACTGGAAGTTCCAAAAGTGTGAGCAACAGCTTTACAGCTTTTGGCCAAACGTGTTTTATGAAGGAGCAGCCTGTCGCGTAGATACCGCTGAACGAACGACTACTTCGACGACGTTCATCTCCAACTTATAATAGAGATATCCTGTCAACACCGTCTCTTGAATTGCAGCGACACCTGAAGTTGCCCTGTATTGACAGTTGAAGTTGCCCTCTGAGGCACCGCTCTTATTTGAGACCTCCCCGTGCTAACAGAAGGCACCGCTCACTTATTGCTCCAAATTTATTGTAGAACACTTGGAAGTAATTTGATGGACATAATAGAGGATCTGATTTCTCATTCTCTTGAGAAAGAAAATATAGATTTGTCAGATCCTGTCTGCTGTTGCAATGATGCAATGTACCAGTGGGTGTGTATCAGCACCAAAAGGAGATATCAAAATTACTTCCATTGTACCAGGATATGAATCAATGTTTCTATCCTGTATACCGCCTGCAAGTCTGCAATCTTCCTCGCAATTATATTTTCTTTATAGTGTCTTTTACTGTAGTCTAATTATTATATGTTTAGAACATGTTACTGTAGTCTAATTACATGTTTAGAACATGTTCAGAATTATAAACAGCTCTTTATTTAAGATATTTCATATATTAAGAGCTCGGAGAGTTTAACATAGATCGAGTTAGTTTATTGTTGGAAAAAAAAGAAAGAGAAAGAGAGTTTAATTTTTGTTAAATTATTGTCGACAATTGACATATATAATATCCCGCATTAACTCTACCTTTGACATATGAACTTCATAGCATTAGATCTAAATCGCTGGCACAACTCGAGTTTTGTACTTTAGTTCAATCTCTCGAAATATTTTCTATTTTTCTTGCATTCTATTGAACTATTATGCCGCTATAATTTCCCTTTTGTCAGGTGTCATTGTCTCTAAATTACTCCCTAATTCCCCTCCTCAGGATCTAGAAGGATTGTGTATGTGAGTTGACATGACAGGACAGTGTTTTGCGTTTAAGATGGAGTTTCAAAACTGCAGCTCTCACGATCCCTTCTGCCTCAAGAAGTTCCCCAGATATGAAACAGTGGGGTGCTTCAGCCCACCCCTGGACTACTTCCTAGCGACCATCTTGGTGATTTGTGCTGTAATTGGTTGCCCTGGTAACGTGCTGTCAGCACAGTTCTTTGCCGGGAAGACCCGTAAGGACCTAGTGACTCGACTCTACATAACCATCTGCGTGGTTGATAGTGTGTCGTGTATTTTCAACCTTCCAGTTGCTGTGTCCCTCTTTGCCGGGAGAAGACCCCTGTGGTTTCAGTACAAGGCACTTTGTATTCTGTGGGAATCAGTATCTCTACTACAAACTAAACTATCGATATTCCTGGTGTTAATCCTGAGTGCAACAAGGACCATTGCAATTGTAAAACCGTTCTATACGGTGCGGAAGTGGGCTGTTCTGGTGGCAGTAGTGGGATACCCTCTCCTTCTTATCTCTGGATTGTTATTTGCTGTTATCAACTCCACGACAAGGGAGAGGTTCCGGTATAGTTGGGATGGGGTGTACTGTTATTACAACTACAAGTACCCATGGGAACATGTTGTAAATGCTATCCAGATTGGACTACCTCCAATTCTAATATTTGTAAGTCTGGTTGTTTCCATTATAAAGCTGCATTATTCCACCAAAGTGACGGCTGCTAGGCAACACTCCCCGGCCTCGGGCGGGGCTAAAAAGGAACAGGGGAGATTCCAAGCTAGCGTTACCATAGCAATGTTTACAGGACTCTTTCTATTTTGTAACCTACCCCTGTTCACCAATCTAATTCACAACGTGGCGTCCAAGTATTTTGATATCGCCTACCCTGGTTTCTTCTTCGGTTCTCCCTTCATGTTTTGGTATAGCTGGCACATTGCTAAGGTTCAGTGCATGGTCTGGAACGCTGCACTAAACCCGGTACTATACTACTGCCGGATGAAACGGCTCAGACGGTGGGTGAACAACTTCTTGAGTCCGAGCAAGGTCAGGGCGGACGAGTTTTACATGGACACCTTTACCAATCAACCCCAGCCAGGTAAGATTTGGAAGTCATCTGAGACAGGGGGTATGTCTATCTCAATAATGCGGAGTCCCAGGTTAGGCGGGACGGCTGAGTACCAACCCAGTACCAGGAATAGAACTAACAGTGCACTCATTACCTCGAAATGTATTTCACGTCTTCAGCATTTACAACCACGAGGCATCAGACGCGATACAGTTATTTGAGAGAGTCAGTTGTACATGTTTTATATGTCTTATCTCGTTCTTATCTGATATATTTTTCCGCGTCTAATGAATGTGAGTTTCGTTTTGATCCTTGATCGTTTGCTGTAAAATACTCCTTCACTCACTGTTTTCCTGTAGGAGGCCACTATATTCTGACCACCTGTCGGTTCTCGTGACAGGTCCTTGAAGGGTACTTCTGAAACCAAAAAATCACAGTTAGGACATCCAATTATTTTGTGCGGAGTAAGAACATGGCCTGTGTTTTTTGGGACTTTTTGAACAAATCTTAGCCCACACTTCAAGCAGTAATAAAGTTTTAAAATGAGAATGTGGCAAGGTGATGAATAAGGGGTTTCACGCAGAAATCGGATCGTGTTTTCAGTCAATTAAAGTTAACTAGCTTACTGTCTAAGTGTAACGTATTGTGGGGTATATGTAGATTGTAGAATCGAAACTCAGAATCATCAAGGATCACCATGTCTCCTTTGAATGGATAGTATCTCACCTCTCACTCGAGTGCACTGGATAGTATTATGAGCATCAAGTGCGTGGGTGTAATGTTGAGGTGGTGATTGCTACAATCATGAGAGTCTCTGATTGTGTCGCGATTTATCTGTCCTCTTTTGTTCGATACACTTGGATATTTCTTTGAAAAATGAACAAGGCCCAAGGATCATCCTGTCTCCTTTGAATATGCGGTGGCCGATAGTCTCACCTCTCACTGGATATGAGCATAATGTGCGTGGGTTTAATAGTGAGGCCGTGGTGATCATTCGAATGATACAATCTCAGATTGTATCTTGTCCCTATTTATCTGTACTTGTTCGTTAAACCTGGGATTATACCCTTCGTTTAGAACACATTTCCATCCATTTTCCAAGTTTAGTACTACAGTCGGACCCCGATTTAGTGGCCCCCGGTTTTGTGGCACCCCGACTTAGTGACCGACAGGATAATCTTCCCCCAAGGATGCCATTAAATCTGGGTCCGACTGTACTACCTATTATCACATCATAATCATGTGTCTAATATCACCTGCAGGGCTACATGACTGCTGCCAATCCAGGAGAGGAGTCTGATGATGACACGGTAAGCAGACTGACTATATTATTAGCCGAACTGTCAGGCCAATGCTCTGACCACAGTTCTCGCTTGGTTACGAAGCAACCCCTCTTCGCGCTGACAAGGGGTTACTTCGTTACCAAGTTTCTCGCGCTTTGGCACATTATATTGGTTACGAAGTCACCCTTTTAAGGGTGCTCCTCGGCGAAATTTTTGTCGAGTGCCCGCTTAGCTTACCATATGGGGTTGTTGGGCATACCAAGGGGACCTCAAATATGCAATTTTAGCCCTTAAATCGAATTCATATTTTTGCTACAGCCCCTCAAAGTTTCAAATTTCGCCGAGGTGTACGCTCGCACGGAGGGGTAGTGTCATTATAAATTGCATGAAGCTGAACTACCAGTGAGACAAGTTAGGAATCATTTGATTCAGATTATTTATTAGCGGTCAA